>JAQFYE010001725.1:0-21251 GCA_034694305.1 Protaphorura glebata | reverse complement strand
CTAATTAAAATGCTCACCAGTGCTGTTAATTCCTAAGAGCGGAAACCAGATGATTGGGAGCATGGCCGTTATTGCCAAAGGTAAGGCTTCGACCATCCAATATATAGCCATCATGATGATGACGAAGGCACATGAAAATTTCTAGTTTCAAAAAGAATGGAAAATCGAAAGGTTTAGTCTTTGTTTTTGACCACTGGGGGAGCGCCTACGCTTACTTCCCTGGCTTTATTTATTTACGCGCACGCCTACAAATAACATACCATTCTGTGTCAGCACTTGTATTACCTGAAATAACTTTACGAGTTACATCTGACGTCTTTGAAATCATTACCTATTTGGTTTTCTTGAGATAAACAGCGGGTCGAGCTAACAATATGCATGAAGGATTGAAGTGGCGCTGCATGTATCGGGTCTTAAGTCGTTGTTCATGCGCACTTTTACAATTTCTTCACTTCCAAGTGCCCAGTTTTCAAAATGGTGTTATAGTATTTTTGTAACTGTTCATTCATACGGGCAGAAATTTTACTACAGCCATTAGAAGGAATCGGTTAATCCCCTTTCTTTGATTTGGCTAATAGTATTTGTTTCTTTAGCCTCGTGGTATTTGTGACCAGTACATGAGTCATAGGAGCCATGACCTTTTGGATTTGTGATACATACACTCTAACATGTACTTACAACGTTTGAAATGCCTGTGATATTGATTGCGATTGCGACCAAAGTTGACCTCAACTTAAGTTCAAGGAGTCAAAATTAACAATTCACTCAAATCAGAAGTTGTGATTGATTAGAGCAAGGAGCCTTCGCATTGTTGATGTTGGTCTTTTGTCTCTTAAGAGACCAAAGACCTCGGTGAATCCTTCTTGGATTAGAGTTATTGCTGCCGGATAATTTGTTAAAGAGGGTTTGTCCGCCAATTTTTTTGACCCCCACGTTATACATACTGTGCTCACGTGAGATTAAAGATTAAAAATATTGTTGGTTTTACCGTAGACGGTAGCACTTTCTCTCCTTTTGTGACAACAACGTCGTCATCTTGGATAAACAGTAGAGGCATGAGCAGAAACGGAACCAGAATGACGACGAATAACCGCCAGTTTTGTAACGGTGTACATCCTTTCAGGAAGGATACCGATGACGGCATTTCTCCAGAGTCTGTTCAAAAGTACAATGAGATACGAAATGATCGGAGAGAAAAGAAACCATATTATTGATTATTTTAGGAGCAAATTGAAATGAGTGTGATTTCATATTAGTCGTTTCAGCTATTAAGAGAAAAAATTATTTTATCTACTACTCCATCTGTTATCTAAGACAGAGATAACTCAATCACTATACACCCTCTGTCGTACATTTCGTCAAATCTAACATCGTCTGGGGTCACATCCCTGAGCAGATTGCTCATACTTTAATGTGACTTTTTCCACCTTATTTTCCCATTACAAAATTTCGTAAGTCCGTATAAAATGAAAATAGTACAACTTCTCAGAATAAAACATTTTACTATTGTAATCCCGTACGAACACCATCATCGCACCTACGTATAAGTAAAATGTTTCAGGAATGCATGATATGTATTTTTTTTTCACTTCAGAGTGCAATTATTATCCCATTTTTTGGTTATTGACCGGAAATTTGTTATTCATCAGCTTTGTTTAATATTATTTTACACTTGTTTAAGAATGAGGTCTGTCATGTAACATTAATTGTAGTGTGTAGTCTGAACCGGTGACTTAACGAACACGTGCATATGTATATGAAATCGGTTGACCAAGTGAATATAAAATAGTTAATCCATATCACATGCGAATGAAAAGTGTATATGATATGGATTTCAGAACAAGCGAAATAATTACAAAAATAAACAACCTGGTGTCTAGAATTTGTAAAACATTGCACTGCGGCTTTCGATTTACGACGAGACATTCCTAACTGTCACTAAATTGTTTCCCAACTGTCGCATTACATTAAGTATGTGGCACTGGAATAGGGATATAATTTGTTCTGAATACAGATGCACATGCAAAGAAACATTAACTAATGAGAGTGAGGTTAATGTCTTAGTGAAATTAACGTGACTAGAACATCAATTTCTAAGTTGAAAAACAGTTAGAAAAGTTTCATTGTCAGCTTCTTTTTTTAGAATCACAGTCCAGCATATTCTGATTACTTGGTAAATAAATATTGATACTTGAGAACTGTAATCAAAATACAAGGTAATGTGGTCATTGATTATGAATCCAAACATTGTCATGCATTGTCATTGACCCCAATAATATCAGTCACACCACGCGCCTGCTGAAACCTCAAAGTACAGATAAGTCAAATTCCGACAATTTCTTTTAAACTCACAGATTCTATATCCGCCAAAATAAAAATCAGAAACCATATTTGTGTTTTGGGACGACACGGACGCCTGACAATATTTCATTGGGACGACGTCAGTAAGGTATTTCCGGGACACAGTATCTGCTCAATAACGAGTGAAACTTTTCAGTATGTAATTTGTTGTCGAATGGAAAGGTTTTATATTGCTGTGATGAACGTTTATGTAAATACTATGAACCGTGTCTGGAATGTAAATCAATGAATGGATTTACAAGCAGGCATTTGCAGGAGTTCTCATGGTTGCCAAAATCAAGAGCTTATTTCGTACCCTGTTTATTAGCTCGATCCCTCGCACTGCATTGCATTAATGTAAGTGCTGTATTGTATGAAGGATTTCGTTAATTTACCATAAAGAATTACATAGACGGATTTCTCATTAAACGACTTAATTATATGCGTGTTTGTATTTTCAAGAAATAAACAATCTGGACAGGTCTAAATTGTTCTAAATTTGACAAGCCAAAAGTTAACGAGATGCTTGACTACTTACAAGAGTCACCGTCACACAAAGATGTCAAAGAATTTCCATTGAACTTACAAACAGTCCGCGGATTGCATATGTACGCGAAGTACGTATGAACTTACGTATAAACCATCAATCTTGTTACATTGAACTAGGAAGATGTTTTTCAGGAGAAACTCATTTTCAGGAATTCATTTCGTATTCTAGGACCCAACGTTTCAACTGATTTCTCAGTGCAGAAGTACTAAACGTTTTGGAATCTTCGGAAATTTTGCTTTCCGACTTTTTGTAGAAGTGCCCGTTTCCCCCTACATTATTATTTTTTTGAAAAGTGATCGCACCAGCACCATCATGGCTGTGCGATTTTGAATCAGGATAACTCGTTGAATTTTTCATCAAGCTCTCCATATGAGATTTTGATATCGTATTTCTACAAAATGCACATCTTCAATTTTGTACGACACATTCTCTCTTGTGTCGCATGGATTGTAAAGTCTATACGATACGGCGGCGCCTTGTCCTTAGGATTTAGTCTCAAAATATTATTAATACGAAACATTACTAAATTACTAAAACAACGATAAAATTGAATAACCTCCGGTGACACTTAACGTTTAAATTCAGGATTAAAAATTCCTGCATAATATCGACATGAGTTTCACTGATTCACTGCATGGTTGACGTAACTATGTTTACAAAATGTGTGGCCGCTGAACTATTTCGCTCAGAATCGCTCATTTCGTGTGGAAGACATGTCTGCTAATAAGGTTAGCAATCAACAACTAAAACACGTGTTAAACAGAGAAAGAAATAAACAAAATGCACCAGATGAATTTTTATATTGTTGATGATGCGGTGTGGTGTAGGCGTCCGGGAATTCTAAGAATATTTGCTTGTGCTACATGAATTACTCAATTTCTTATTAAATTGTAATAGCTGATCGCTGAAAATACCAAAACATTTTAATAATTAAACCACCTTTCAGTTTGTTTTAGTGTGGAACATTCAAAGTTAACAGTCTTCCCTAATTGGAACACCTCTCCCTTGTAATAGAATAACTCCTAACGAGAAATTTCCCTGAAAGAGTGGTTCAAACTATGCATGCCCCAATGGTCTAACCCCTAACATTGTTACCAGTGTCCCTAACCCCACCGGGTTTCACACTCTCAACAAATTATTTTAAATTAATCAGTATTAGAAATGGCTACCTTAGGTGTGCATGGGTTGGGTTCTCCGAAGTAGGACCAAGGGAACTTTTTCCAAGTCCTGACCTTCAAGGACCAAAATATTATTTTTATTGCAGATCTTCACGAATCATGCAATTTCAAGCACTTTTCACCTCTATAATTTGCTTTCTCAAAATTTTTGAAACAAAAAATTGTTGCACTAATTTACGCTTAAACTGACAGTGCACGCCAATTTCAGAAAAATCAAGATATATACTTTATGCCATGTGTCGTAAGCCATGTGTCGAACTAAATACTCACAACACTGCCCAAGTGTTCAAGATTGAAATACTCAATTATGTCATTAGACTGGAAGTAACAATGTGGTATGAGTTCACTTTGTCGATGTATCTAATCTTAAGCACGTTTTCAAATAATGTACAGGGTGGTCAATAAGAATTTACTCTTCTCTACCCACATCCCAACTTGGAGTTGTCCAGGAAAAACATACATCTTCTATGTGTTTAAACGAGGAAGTCCATTGACACATTTATACCCCGCTAACTTTTCTTTTCAGTAACGAGCACCACATATGATTGGGACAATGGTTTGTCAGCAACCCGCGATAATACTTTCATTGCTGCGCATTGCCGGTTAGGTTAAAGGTAAACATATTCATGTCAAAAAATAAATGCGGTCAAAATATTATCAGAAATAAGGTCTATGTATTCCATCCGAGCATGGGAGAAATCTTGCTACGACTAGTTTCAAATGAAAAACTCTGAGATAAAGATAAAAAATATGTTGTTCAACGATACTGCTTCGCTTGCAGTTCACACTTAGCCACCCGCTATGGTGGGGATTCGATTCCTAGGAATGTGATGTTTCATCTCTATCGACGGTTTTTCCTAGGGTAGGGTGGGCTAATACGTCCCACTTTGGTGAAGTGTGCTAAAGCACAATCCGCCATTAGTGGGTGTGCTATGAGGTTCCCGTACTCGTGTAGTTAAGGGGGTGGGGCGTATTAGCACAGCTGTTCACCGCTAGCCCGTCCCAGGGAGAATAATATATTTACCCAGATATAGGAGCTAATTAGCACACTTTTTCTTTTGCGGGTTAATGTTTCCCTTTGTCTCGAAGGCGTGCTATTAGCCCACTCCCATTTGTGGGCGTGCTTTGGGAGTCACGTGCTCATGTAGTTAAAGGATGATGGGGCTAATTAGAACACTCGCTCGAAGGTTGGGCGTATTAGCCCATTCTACCTTACTAGAGGGTTGATCCATAATATTGAAAGCTATTAAGCACTATAGCCTAATTTAAATACCCTGTTTGACAGGGGAAATGGCACTAAATTATGATATGTTTTAAAGTAAGCCAAAATAAGAAATAAAATGCCATTCAAATATTGTACGGGCTAATTTGGAACACAATTGACTGAATATCTTTTCGGCCCACCAATTGTAGTAATTATTTTGCCCTCTTCCAAGCTTGGAAATGTAAGATATGAGTGAACATAAAATTATTTGAAGTCTTTGAAGTGCATAGTCTTTATCGCCGTCATTTATTTGTAACTTCCCATTCCATATAATTACACGATACGTAAAAATAATACAAACAAATTAATCGGAAACTCATGAAATTTTTCACAATTATTCACTTTTAATAAAAAGTACAACTCAAAATTCAATAATTCAATTTGGTCACATGAATTCAAAGGAATTAGACAATTTTACCACGTAAGATAAAACAAAGAAAAAATAGACAGATTTCATACAGCAGTTTTTAAGGTATACCGTTCGATTGTAAGTAATTGTAAACCAAGGAGGAAAATGACACAATCTGTTTCTCCTTATTTGACTCTTGCAACCTTATCACAATTAATAAATGATTCAAATAAGGTCGGCCAAAATATTTACAAATATATACATGCACTTTCATAATAATTATAACTAAATCACTATTTTTAAACCTGCGTCAGTGAAAGTGAATGACATTACGAATACAAATAATAAATTCATTTACCATACATATATGAAGTCAAGTCCGGTTAATGTAATAAGGAACACCTGTGCACACCTAGCACTGCTGTGTTAACTTTTAAATGCCACAAAATGAAACTAACCTCCCATTTATGATCGAAACGACGTAGTAAATTTGTAGAATGTTAGATTACGTTAACTAATGAGAATTATGGATATTTTAACACTAATGTATATTAAAAGTTCAAAATTCTAAGCTAAACCAGATGTTGCAATTGATTAATTTTAATATTCGTATGCCATAAAATGTCTAATATTGCCAATCGATATTAAGTGTACATTAACAGAGGTAGAGAATCATTTTATTATTGAAATTTATATTATGAATAGATATAGGAAAATTCGCTGTTATTATTCCAAACTCGTCCAAATTCATTTCATTTCGCATTCCATTATTTGTATTAATAAGTACTGCACTAGATTACACTGACTGTTTACCCCGACCAAAAATGCATGAATTATTTGGAAATTTCTACCAAATCTATACGTATAACATACTTATGATTTATTTATACATAAATATTTTGACCAAGTCCTCCGGTTAATCTACCATTCATTTTTTTATGTTTTAAAGCCAAGCTGTGTCATATCATTGCAACTGTCAAAATCCGACCCATCAGAAAAAGTAGTAATCCGACTTTGGATTCAAATCCGAATCCAAATCGAAATGTCATGATCATAGGCAAATCCTGACTTAAGGATAGGGTCGAAATTCTCAGAAGTCGACCTGTTCTTTAGGTGTCGGATTATCGTGTCGTTATTAACTTGAAATTTTGTAATTGGTACCTTTATTGGATCGGATGAGATCAATCGTTCAAGTAGCCATCCAATCTTAAATCAAAGGAAAAACTGCTGAGAAGTTAGACTCATTGTCAACTTACCAACTGGAACTAATTTATAGAATTTGGTAAGAAACCTGGGCGATGAATAAAGCGAACTCCAGACTTTGAACTCTGGAGATTGTTCTTATATTAATGGACTTACAATATTACAATGTAAATGTAGTTTGATACAATAAAATTAAGAAGATCTATGACAATGTGGTTGACGGTGTGACGGTGTTTCCAGCATGCAATAGTCCGCCAATTTGGGCGACACCGCCTGACCCAGCACCACCAACACCACTCGTACTTGGTGCCCCTGTCCTTGTCACAGGTCCAGACACAGAACTAAAATCACACTTCACAACCATTTTAGAATTTCCATTGTTGACTTGATTGAGGAATTTTGTGAGGCCTGGTAAAGTTATTTGTGGGATGTATCGAACGTCAAGGAACTTTAAACTCCGACATCGTCTTAAATGTTCCAAACAAATGTTTGTCAATTGAGGACATCCAGAAATATTGAGCGAGGTCAAATTCTCTAAACTTGGAGATTCTGGTGCACCAAGCTGAGCTATCCCGGCATCCGTTACTCGGGAGCAAGTACTGATATCTAATTTGGAAATACTGCCAGCATGTTGAGTCACATATCTGTGGAAACAAAGAAAATATATATTTTTTTAAATATTACTACAGTTGACTGTCTATGCAATAAATCTAATACTAACCTGAGAGAAACATCGGACAAGGAAGCTCCGGCCAAACAAAGAGACTTTAATTGTCTGAGCCTTGACTTTGAGTCTGTAAGCCCTGGGCGTGAGTCAATGGGCGGGGCCAAAATTTCCCTAAGGGCCGCATCAGTCAAACCACCGACATATCCCAAATCTAATCCAGTCAAAGTTGGACACATGCATGTTTTGAGGGCAATCACACTATTCCAACTTAATCCCCTGAGAGACAATTCTTTCAACTGTGGAAGACGACTAATAAACCAAAGTAATTGTTGCTTAGAAATGCCTGTCCAGTCCAATATCACGGTCAGGGGTTGACGACGAACGCATCCTTTTAGGAGTTCTGCAGTGATTTTCCTAAAAAATATACCAAATACATCAATTATAAAAAATCCTAATTCGTATTCTGCGATGACTGATTGCACTTACCGATGAGTCAAATCAATTCGATGCCAGAGAGTCTGGGTGGTCGCAATGCGATTCCAGTCTTTGCTCACACACAAAACTCGATTCAAGGATCTGATGTCCAGGAATTTGAAGACATTCACAAGTACTTCCTTATCTCTCCAGTTTGCATTATTTTGCTGCTTTTCATCACCTGGAGTGTCTGTTGGGGCAGGTCGGACTACGTTACTTGGTTTCTTCAAGGATTTACTAGATGACGCCATGATTTTGTCTGCCAATTCCGTCCTGCTCATTTCAAAAACAAGCATGGAATTATAATTCAGTTCGGACACTTTGTACTGTTTGTTCTGGGTGACAACTTTCTAAAATTTAAGTCGTTTCGATATAACTGTTTCACTTCTGCTGAAAATCACCAGATGGTTAGGCCAAGTTTCGTTTTCACTGCTAAACTGAATTGATATCGTGGAATCTCGTGAAAAATTCTAAAATTGTCATTTGGCTAACCGCCTGGCCATTTACCTAGTTGACTATGTTAGTTTCACGGAATTCACTGTAATAAACAGTCGTGGAAATACCTGAATGGATATTTGATTGGAGATGCGGGAGTCTTTTTGGCAGAGCCTTCTTCCAATTCTTCCGGGTCCTCTTCTTCTTCATCCTCATCGCTGTCTTTTTCTACTTTCGGTTTCTTCGGAGGTGTGATATGTGCAGAATGTCCTTTTGGAGATACCGCCCGTGCCGTTTTATTGCTACCATTGACTTTTATATTCGGCTTTGACGCCTCGGCGGATTGCCGTCTATTGGCGATAATCGGATCCGCACTGTAGGGTTTCAATACCGGCGGTTTAGAGGACATGTTAGATTTCTTCGAACCAGACTTCCCAAGAGCTGCTGCATCTTCAATTGATTTCCGACGAACGACTTGAGCCAATTTCTGCTGAACTTGCTTCTCATCATCCCTCATCTTCAAAAAAGATCAGAAAATTCAACAGATTGTCTAAAATAATGATACCAAAATTATGTAATTCGTTTCTTACCGATTTCTCATTCAACTTGACTTTACTATTTTCCTCTGATATTACTTTGGATTTATCCTGATCTTTCTTCGATGGAGAAGTTGGGGATTCCGTTTTAACAGGAGTGCTTGTCGTGCTACTAGTCAAACTTGTGCTGCTTGGCGTTTTGTTTGGAGTGGATTGCCTAGAAGTCCCATTTGTGACGACTTTGTGGAGACGATGAGAACTGGATGCATTGCTTTGATCATTGTCCGTAGAACTTCTTCGATCCTCAGGGGATTTAATTTTCTTCAATGCTTTCATCGGTGAAGATTTCTCAATACACATAGGACATTCCCAACTATTCGGCAAATCATCGTTCACGATTGCAATTGTTTTGGCAGAAGCTTTGGAAGAAATGCAGAGGGGATGAGTAATCTGGTTGCATATGCTGCACTCCATCAGGGAAGATAGACCCGTCTATAATTCAAAAATTAAAATGGTATTTGGTATTTGTTATTGGTAGTTTTGGTAAAAACTGGCATTCTAAAAAATATTCTTACCCTTGGTTTATACGAAAATGCTGAAGGTCCTGGAGTTTCGCCCCACCCGTCCAGTCCACATTCGCTACATGTGGTAATACTTGGAAGTAATGGCTGAAAAAAGGATTATAGTTGTTGGAAATATAAAAATCCCGTAAATACTTTAATGTAAAGCATATTTTACGTACTTTCATGCATTCTCTCATGAGGCAAACTGATCGACGACCAAATATATCTTTCGGTTGTTTCGGGATGGACACACATTGACTACAAGACTTACAATCCTCTGTCGTCGTACAAGATTGACATACTCCACAGCGAACTCTCCGCCACAGAATATCATTTTCGGTATTTGAAGTATGATTTGTAACTCCAGTGTCAAGAGGCAATGTGACTGAGTTACTGTTGACTGTGTTACTATTTCGCCAAGGCCGTTTTCTAGTAATCTCCCAGTACGGTTGGATTTTTCCAACATCCTAAAAAATTAACAGTTTAAACTTTTATTTTTGACGGACGTAACTTCAATAGAACTTGGGTGAAGTCACAATAGACGCCATCACGCCGTACAAAGTAAGTCAAAAATTGTAAATAATAACCTCTGGTCTTTCGGCCGGCCAAACGAGAATTGGTAGACCGGTAACGGCTTTCTCAGGATTATCGAACCGATGCTCTTCGACGATTGTCCTGACAGACTTGAGCAGGGCACAAGGATCGTATATCAAAGCAGGCACATTTTTTCGTTGAAGCGGAAGTTGGTGAAGATAAAGGACAATGGATTTTAGACCCAATAGCTCCTGTGGGCTCAGATGCGCACCCTAATATTTTTTAAAGCCATTCACATATGTGGAAGTACTGTGCGAAAAACACTTTTAAAATTCGACTGATTATTCGACTCACGGTTGGGGCTAGTTCTTTAGCCATGTCCATGGAGTTATCAATGATATCAGTACCAGCGACCTCAGGAGGAATCCTTATGAAGCTAGTGCCCAACAAGCAATGCGCATATCGCTCTAATGTGTACCACAACATTTCTGTGAAAAATGGGTAACGGAATTTCTGCGGCACCTGTTAAAGAATCAGTGTCACTAATTTCTTACAGAGACAGCTTTCCGTTTCAGCGCATATCCAAATCAAAAATGTAGAAAAATCGAAGTCCGATACAACGAACGTTACATCAATGATATACCACGGCAATGCATACAATGCATGGCAACGAGACCAAAAGGTCAGTTGGATTTAACGCAGTTATCTCAAGGGAGTACTGATTAGCGATATTTTATTGCCTTACTTTAGTGGTTTCTTCAACGGTAGCAATACGAAGTTGTTTATCAATGCCAAAACTGTGAAGAAAATTTCCGCCAAATACTAGAGAGTCTTTAGGAGTGTATACGGCGTGGATCCAACCGGAAGGAATGAAAAATGTGTCCCCTGATTGAAGGTAAACTCGACCACAATCTTCGACGTTGTCGCCGAAGAAAGTATCACCTTGTTTACCAGATAGGACCCAAGTTTGGTATAACTCCAAGTTCTTGTCCGTCGGAGGAATCAACCAGAACACCTGATAAAGAAAATGGAATTTTAAACCATTTCACTATCGTATCCCAGATTTCTCAGAAAACGTTATGAAACAAATTGTACACAAACCTTGGCGCCTTTCAAAATGTGATACCAAACAGACGTCCCTCCAAAATCAACGTGAAAATCCGTGTAACAGCCCTTAACGCTCATCAGACAATATTTTTGTACCTTTGGGTACATCATTTCATCCATGACCTGAGACCCAAATTAATAGTATATTAACCAAGGCGGTCATCCTTTATTATTTCGTTTCAATCACTTACGTTAGTAGACTCCGTCTGCATATTCTTCAAATGCCGAGGCCAAACTCTATCAACCCAATCTAATTGTCGAACGACCGTTGGAGACTCAATGTAATTTTCCAATTTTGTATGAGAAAATTCTAAACTGATGACATTTAGGAGACGATCCTTCCCAGATTTATCGTAGTACTCTTGCCATTGTTTCATTGACATTTCCAAGTTTTTCTGAGTACGAACGTCCATCACATCCAGCATCCTCTTGGAACCTTTGAATGTTTAAATGTGAATATTCAATATGATTAAATATGAAAGTGCAATATTATTCTCATACAAAATAAACATTAGATTCTAGAGCCCAAATCCCTTCCACTTCCATATTTCAAAAATGAATATTTATGACATGACTTACCAACTAATGTTTTCACATCACTGACTGAAAAATTTGTACCCGGCATCCGAAGACCGAGTCCCGTCTTATCTTTGAATATCAAAGGCGTCACAAACCCATGTTGCTGGATATACGCTAAATTGAAATCTGAAATTGAGATAAACGCAAGGTTTCAAAAAAATTTGAAATGTTAATTATTTCCTGAAATCAAATAATGATACGGGTCGATTAATTGAAAGGGTAGATTTTAGGTGCATTTCAGTCGAGTCTAGTGACAGTTCATTTATTAATGTTGTATGACCCTTATAGCCCTTATTTTCCCAGTTCTGAAGTGCCACTAATTGTTTCTTTTTAAATTGTTATTTTTTTTAAAATTCCAAAACCTTAGTTTTGGTTCATATAATAAAACTTGGTCTATCAAATGAATGTATCATAGAACTGAGCCCTCCAGGGATTCGGTGAAAGCAGTGAAAATTCGGAGGCCTTCGCTATTTCAGTATGGTTAATTCTTACTCATAAGATCTTGTGCTTCTGCAATGCTTGCTTATGGAATTCACTTATTTTTGAAATTGGATTGCATCGTACAAATATTTTGGTTATTGTAGACTTATGGACTGCCCTGTATATAAATCTAATGCTCCAAACGGATTATAACGTGAACAGTTGAGAAAATAATTTGATTCTAACCAGAGCCCTTCAATTCCTTGACGAGTGGTTTATTAAATCTCGCTGTTTCTAATTTCTCATCCAAGTCAAAACTTTGTGGTCCTTCGATGTCATCGTCAGCATCTCCAATGAAGTCATCTGTATAAAATTTACGCTCTTTCCGATCCCTCTGTAAATAACAAAAAACAATACTGGTAATTAGTGTCATGTTAAAATGACAATTTTCATGAACTGTGCCGAGCGATTTAGTTCGTGTCATGTCGTAGTAACACAAACAATTATTTAAGACACTTTAAATATGTACTCGCATTGAGTGCAAACATTGGTGATAATTAATCTACATTTTAATGATTGAACTCATCCATGGAATAAGAATTGTTCAGTGAAGAGCACGAGCGTGGGGTAGAATGAGAGGCGTCAATAATTATTTATTCTGGTACTTCGGAATTGTCATTTACTAATTAAAATTCTGAACACGTTGAAATCTGTTTTGCTCTATATGATGAGAATGGATACTCATGTGTAACTTTGAAATCCAATGTCGCGTTAGTATTTGATTTAAACTGCATTTAAATCTAGTAATTACATCACGATTTTCAAACAGACAGTAAGGTTGGGATTCATATTTCTGTTCCACAGAATTTACCAGTGTCATGAGGTCTGATTGTTAACGACAATCTAAAAAACCTATTTGACCTTGTGCCAACCAATTTAAAAATTCATTTACATTCAATTCCAGTTTCCCAGTTTTAATTGCTATCAATGTGACACCGGATGCGTGTTCGGGTGTAGATTTTACATAAGAAATAGGCACGAAATTTCCAGTAAAAATTACGGTGATGCCGACTTTACAACGAATTTTAAGATAATTTTCCTTGATTTGAAAACCTGGATTTGTATCAACGATATTCAGCAATTTTATTACGGGGTACAGTAATTACCTTAAGTTTGAAGCAATTTTTTTTGGTATTTTTGCTGTTTCTTCTTCCGGCCATTGTTGAAAAGTTTAGTTATAATTTTACGATGTTAGACAAACAAAATATAAATTTTGATTTAGTCCAAGCGTTAAAATTCTGTCTTAGTTGATTAGTCAATCACCAAACTAATTAAGCACACTTGTGCATATCCTTACGGATAAATAAATTCCACATACTTTGCGTTTACTCAACTTCATTTTGTTTGGTCAGTCAAATCTCTGCCAATCAAATCAAATCAGTTCAAGTCCAACTCCAAAATCAATCCTTTTTTTTGCAAAATAAATCACTCACTGCAATGTTGTCACCTTATCTAAACCACTATAAACACATTTTGTTAATTCAAACAAAAAAATAATCAAATAAATTCAAAATTTTTAGAAAAATTATTACAAACGTCCTGTCACCAGGTCTCTTGTATTGGAACTAAATCGAAATATATTATATGAATCATTCAGTCTCGTCTACAATTACAACTGACGACTTGATTCTTTGTATTGGCAGTTAATAAGCAGAGGAATTTTAATCTCTAAAAGGGTGACATTCCTTAGCATTCCGTTTTCATTCATTCAGATTTCCGCCTGATGCCTGACCCAGAAATATAAATTCCAAGAGTCTAGAAATCTGGTCAATCATCTCAAAATTGAGAAGCACTCACCTAGCTATGGATAAATAAAACTAAAAGAATTTCAGAAACACATTTTGTCCATAATCGTCAGCCTGTGTGCAGTTCAGATACAAAATACTATTGCCAGCTTATTTAATATTGTGAATCAATTGCATTGTTCAAATCTGTAAACAATTTAATTCCGTAAGACATTAAATTCACTGCATCGTCATTACACAGAACAGCGTATGTCGTAATTGTGCGAATGGGACTTTTCAGTGTAGTTCAGAATTACCTGCAGTGAAGACTCGAATAGACTCTTTGGCAAACCCTAAGATTTTAACCACGGGAAATATACGGATTTCAGGTAAGACATTTTATATTCAGTCAGCAATGTCGAAAGTGTGACGTATTTATGTGTCAAAAAACTTTAATTCAGAAATAATTAATCGCTAATTAGCACTGAACAAACTAGAGAATGTATATTTCTACAATCTTGAATGTGACTTTTAAATAGGGAAGGAAAGTCTTTTAATTCTTATGTTATTTTGTATTATGGTGAGCGTGGTGCTTGGACAATTTTGATATATTCATAGAACAACAGGAACTTCGGGATTATTTGACTTCAGGACCAATTCTTTCAAAAATGTGTTTAATGAATTTGTAATTGTACAGACAGTTCTATTTCCAAACGAATGGATATTTCTTTTTGCAAAATTTTAATCAGGAATGAAAAATACTTGGTTTGATGCATTTTAATTATTTGATCTGACGTAATGTCCATTTCTTTTAGAATCACGGATTATTTCAAGAAATTTAACTTTACTGATTCTAGTAGAAGTCGACGGTTAAGCAAACTTTGTATCCTGGAGCATTATAGGGACTGATTGTATTTCTTGAAATCAGAATTTTACCGTAATGGTAAATTTTTGAACTTGTATTTGACTCGTGACTAAAATTATGGTATTATCAACAAGCATACGAAGAACATTGTACGTTCTAACAACTACACTAGGCAATAAGAGGCCTTTCTGCACGTTAATATGCAAACCGAAATTGCAGTATGTTCGTTGAGATAAACTGTTGGATATAAAATTGCTACCAATTAGGTAACATATTATTAAGAAATTGGCATAGTCAGCGTTCGTTTGACTTATTCAGGTCATGCTTGATCTTAAGAAGAGGCACACATTGAATTGGAAGCTCAAAGTGCTTTGCTTATCTGAAAACCCTGTTCATACTTCAGGAGAAATGTACTTTCTCCAATCTCTCAATTCAGAATCCTTTATTCCAAAAACTATCATATCGCAACAAAAAAAATCAATCAGTGAGTAAAAATGAGGAATCTCGATCACTTCACTCCCGCCATTCTCATTAACGCCAAATTTCTCTTCTAATGAAAGAACTACACGCGGCATGGTGTATTCGTACTACGTATGTCATAATATTTATTTGTTTTTAAACTCGTACCAATTGTCGAGTGATTCTTTTCGGACTCCGCTCCATTTCCTTGTTTTTGTTTAATTTTTCAAAACTTTCACAATCGTTCAAATAAGTAGTACAGTTTAGAAATCACTCCTTTCCCCTTTGGGGGTCACACGTTCGCTTCAAACCCAATACATTGTAAATTTTGGAAAAAAAAAAACCTTTCCCCGATAATTAAGGGATCGTCAGGTCTTTTTCTAAGACAATTATTTCCCACCCTTTTTTTTGTTTTTGCCTAAAATAGTGTATGGTGAAAATATTTGGACCATTCACTCCTGTAGGCTCTAATGTTAAATTGGTAAGGATTTTTACGTGATAGTAATGAGTCTGGTTGGTTTGTTGAGAAAAGAACGCGAAGCTTGTAAGGTGCAATGTAATGTATTGGGAAAAGACCCCAATGAAAGCTTTGCCTTCAAAATAGACATCTTTGGCATACTATGAGCGTAACTTACGGTTACGTAGATTTCCCTCGCGGAACAACTTAACCGTCCGAGTCACGCGATCTATCGGCGCAAATATGGAAGAAAATGATGTCGCAAATTATTACGGGCATAAAATGATTATTCACACATCATAAATAAAGGAGCGGAAATAGTGTATAAAATAAATGCAAATTATAGACGCCATAAATTCGGAGAAGTATAATGAATAAATAGTTCCGTCTTGCTCAAAGACATGACTTTCTGTTGCAATGAACCAACTTCTTCCTATTCATAAGTTCAAGTATTAACATTCTAATTCTAAGTTCCTTTAGAATTTCCGAGTTCCTCAAGGAAAAAAATTACATTCTGGAATACTTTGTGTTCATGTTGGAGATTTGAGTTTTCCTGATTTGTAACTCTTCGCATACGTTTGTTTTCCTTCGAATCAACATTCCCTGGATTTAATTGATTCTTGCATGTAATACTTTAGAGTGAGTAGAGTAAGGATTCCGAAAATTCCTATGCGGTATGATGAGATGCCTCAGCAAAAACATTACACTATTCCTGAATGTATAAAATCTGAGACCGGGTGAAACTTGTTATACTTTGTTTGTTCTGACGGAATTGGTTTGAGCAACAAATTGTGGTGGTGCGTAACAGTTTGTCGCGAATAAATTCAATTGATTTATGTCCATCTTTAATGACTGGGGCAAAGTGTCCATGCAGCCAAAATTCATTTATTTACAATTGAATTCACAAGTCTGGAGGTTTAAGTCAAGGTGAAATAAGACTACCAAAGAGTCATCTCATCCAGGTAATCGGTCGGGGGCACAGATTTTGTGGTCAATTTTTATTGGTTTTCAAAATTATCTTATGCAAAATTTCATGTGGATAACAAAGAAGCGTAGCTTATTGATGGCTTGAATTTCTTCCTAACAAATCTTCTCCATTATGTTGAGGGATTAGTTTTTCTTTCAGCTTCAATCTTCGTAATGCTTGCAATAAATATCCAAGACAAAAATATGACTTACACTTTCTGTACTTGGCAATAAGGTACTCGTTCCGGGACAATAGTTCTGTTATGAAAATAATATTCTCTAATATTTAACTAATTTTGTAAAGAAAGCAATTATTTTTTTAATCTTTAATCTAATCATTTCGGTCTTTTTTATTGCCGCCGTAATATAAAGGTTTTGTGCGATCTACAATCACGGGTTATGAAAATTAATTGAAATGCCCTTTTAATCAGGAACAGAATTCTACATTCCATAGGTGTCATTAACAATCACGATAAACTAAACTAGAATAGATATTGGTTCGGACCGATTAGATAATATTTGTAAGTGGGGGCGTGGACAAAATGATGAGTTTAATTGATGACCATATGGCTATAGTGTAGACTTCAATCAATTTAACTTTTTAAGTCCGCTCTAATAGTGCACAGGTAGTCCTTAATGCGCCACGATTGTAGGCGTTTTTGTTTCGATTCCTTGGGTAGACATGGTGGGGTCTGTTACTTTATGGAAGCTTTACTAACTAACCGTATCTTCCCGGTGAACCTGAAGTTTTGAATTCATTTTTTAATTACAACCAATTCAAATTGAACTTGATTTTAATATTATACTTGCGCTTTGCACACAATTTTTGTTAATCTTGTTTGTGTGAGATATTTCCTATTTATTATTGGGAATTATTCTAGTCACATCGGAAAAGACCAGGTGCTCATACGATTGTGTGTTCCGGAATTAATTGCGACTTTAGTAATTTATACTCCGAATCCATCATACCAATAATCGCAGAATCGCAGGTGCGTGCGGGAATGACTAATTTGAATCCGAGATTACTACTCTCTTTTGGTTTGTCCATGACGTTCATCAATTCATGAGTTCACGGAATTAAACGGAATTAATTTAATTAAAAATGACTAACCAACAGGATCCATGTGCTATAGTCTTTCATGTCGAATGTCGAACGTCGAACGAACGTTGAACTTTCAGAAAACAGTTTTTCGAGTATTTCAATGTTTATATTCAGAGTCATTTTTTTAAACACTCGTTAAAATATAAAAAAAATAGTTGAAGTTAAACTCTGGACTTGTTATCTTGCCTGAGTTGTGCGATGAATTCTGAGCCAAATGATGGTTTATCGTCTATTCCAACGAGGAGAAAGTCCCCAACCCTGCTATGTAAGTTCAGAATTCAATCCATTTAGATGGATCCCACTCTACTACGTCGGACTCGAGGACTAACATCTTCAATTTATTGTATTACCTTTCAAAATATTTTCAGAATTATATACATTTAGAAATTAAAAGAGTCAACCAGGCGCATTTTAATCTGTCCAATGCAATCGCTTCAACTTATTGCTTTACGCAGAATTCCAGACTATAGGACGATAATTTTACTGCTCATTAACTCATACATAATGAATGGTCTTGACTGATGGTCGTAGTCAATTGTCAATTAAATATAATTTATGAGGGACCTTAAGGAGAGTTTAGAATCCCTGTATTATATTTCACAGTTATTTCAACACTATGGTACTAATCGATTATACCGTTACGGGGTGGTTCATAGAGATAAGACCACAGTCTCAAAGCACGGTCTCGAAAACAGATATGGTGACTCGTGAAAATGTTGCCGTTCAGAACACCCAATATATACATTTCAAAAAGAATTTAATATTCAGTTATATAAACGGTTAGGACATTTTAACACCACAACAGCAATTGGAATTGAGCAAAATCAAACAAAAAACTTTTGTCGGGAATTCCTCACATATTAAAAACGGGTTGGACAAAAGTTATGAACCGCCTTGTAAATATTAATTCTAAATAGGAATCAGTGATTCTGATTCGTCCTTAAAGTAATTACAGGTATAAATAATTTTAGAGTATAGAGATGTGAATGTGTTGATTTAAGAAATTAGAGATGAAGCATAAAATCGGGGGGTTGGGTGGGGAGTAAAATGCAGAGAAAACAATAACAATTTTAATGTTAAGGTCCAAGTGCCAAGTCTACTTTTAGTCAAGTGTTGGAGTTTTGATCATAAGGCAGTTTTATTGTTATCAGCACAGGCCATGAATTTTTTTATCGCCCATGTACTCAAATGTAAGCCCGGTTAAGAGTTAAAACGTGACCAGTGTGTAACAAACTTCAGTGGAAGAACAGAATACGATGACAAAACAGGCTTCGTAGTTTGTAATGTTCCAACATTCAACCAACTCATGTCTAATCATATTTACTCCTGGAAAAAAAATTAGGAGTAAGGTTCAATGTGTTCATGAATGTACGTACAATTACATAAAAACTAGCGAAATTAATTAAAACAATTATCTCCTGGAATTAAAATGTGACATAATTTCAGGAAATCATCCAGCTGGCTGGAAAAGTATTACAAAGTGTGAAATTTTAAAAGATACTAAATCCGACCAAGACAACGCCAATCAAGCGTAGTGTGGATTCTGTGGTATCACGAAGTGTTATATCAAACATTCTGTTTTTTTTTTTGAAAGTTCCACTTCTGGGAAGTTCTGTTATTGTTTTTTAAAAAAAAATTGGAAATGAAGTCCAGTCAACATTCTGGAAGTAGTCTTCCATTGGAAAATAGTTTGTACTATGATAACTACGCATATGCCTCATCTCTACCAAATATCCCTGGCCAAACTCAACAGGAAGGTTCATATTCGGTAAGTTGACAGTTTTTGAGTTGCTTGTCTTTTTGGAAATTGGAAAATGCCAATAGTTGCGGATTTCTTCACAAGAATTTTTGAATCCATTGGAATCTACCTTAAAAAGTTTGTGCAAATAGTAAGAGCGATAACCCTTGCTCAGGTTAAGTAAATATAAGAAACTCTTGCCAGAGAAAATATAACGGCCGCTCAAAACTCAGATATTTCAAGCAAAATAAAAGTGATATTTGATTAAGGTGAGCTTAGAAGTTAAAACTTCTATTCGTAGACGTGTTCAAGTAGAATAAGCATTTATTATGAATGAGAATGAGTAGCTTTGTGTATTCTGACTATATTGTGTTACGAAGACTTGAGAATTCACGTATGAATGACTGAATGAGTTACAATAGAAACCATAACTGCAACGCATGATTGCATTAGGCGGATGCGGAATAACCATAACACTGATTAGATAGAAAAATTTGATAGGCATATGGTTACGTCTATAAAATATTATTATGATTTGAAATCATTAATTTTTTCTTAATCCGTACGAAACCTTCAAACCATACATATTATCCGTAATAATGAGAATTATTTTAAAATTATGATTTATACTGTAATTTGAAAATTCCATGAACCGTGTTTCTTTCCCAAGTACAAATGTTAAAAAACTATGAAGTCATGGTCATAAATGGAATGAACTTGAAGTATTTATATAATACATATATTTGTGCTCAATTTTTGGAAGGAGTGCAGAGTACGATAGCTGCACCTACATAGTAGCCTTGAAAAATTAGTAGATTTCCAGATAATACGACAAACTATTTTTTTTGCGACATGTTTCTTCTTGTTTCTCGTGTCAACTTGAGAATGAGAATGAATGTGAAAAAACATGTGGTCTCTTAAATACGATATATGTATGTTTCTAATACGTATGAGACCCATCTATAAAGAAATTATTAGTTTTGATTTCGCTAAATTCTTGAGAGCAAAAGTTATCCCTTCAAATATTTTCGGACTAATAATAATGGGTAAAATCGAATACAGCCAAAATACATAATTACTTACATTGAAATATTAATGGAGATTGAGCAAGTAATTTCGCGAAATTTTACTAATGTCACTCCTTTTAAGTTAGATTCAACTTTCTCTGTTCCTGTTAGATGTACCTCTAAAATTTTCGAACAACCCAATCCAAGTATTATTGATAGAATTATTTAAGATCTGACTCAAAGGTGTCAGTACCAGGAATATAACCTAAGATATTATCTAGTGTAAAATCACAATCAAATAAGATCTTGTTTGACAGGTGTTAAATTCAGAGATTCAGCAATTTCACCACAATTTTATTAAATTCAATACCCTTTTTCAACTAAATTGTACAGAATTTCTACAACTGACAACGATCTCCGGACCAACGTACATTTAGTTCAAAAAATGTATTGCTGTGTAATTTTGATGTCTAAAATTCTATTACAACTATGTTGTTTTACAACTTTTTTACCTCTAACGTTCGTGGGTGGCTTTGGATGAATGGATGGTGCTTACTTTGCGTTGTTATTTAATGTATTAATGTATATGTGATGTACTAAATTAGGAATTTTTATTTACGATTCACAATGGAAAATATTATTGGTACTAAAAGTTTTCCTTCCAGTGTACCGGT
>JAQFYE010001724.1:0-21252 GCA_034694305.1 Protaphorura glebata | reverse complement strand
ATTTACAGTCGTACATATAATCTTAAAGTCTATCGACCGTGTTCAGTAGCACTTCATTACAATACAATTTAAAACAAGCATAAGATAATGTTTCATTTCCACAACCATAATCATTCCACAATTTTGCACCAATATATTTAAAGCCAGCTGACGGAGTAGTTGATTGATGAAACTTTTTCACTGAACGAGTACAATGGTTATGTACTTCCTCGGGTTGGATTACTCTCGCTAGTCCAACGGAAATCGGTTCAATTTCTACGGAGAAAGTCTACAGATATGACTATAACTAAACGTTCATCACTTGATGCCGAATGTCAATTAACATGAACTATTTCTTAAAATTAAATGAACAATTATAATTATTAGAAATGCGAGTCCAAGTCCAAATCCAGTGCCTAATGTGGAGACATAAAGTACTTCCGTATTTTGAAATTCGAAATACGTAGACTAAATTGTTAGTTTGTTTGTTCATTTTTCATTGAACGACCAGTGGTGAAACATTGCATGTTTAGTTATTAACGACTTCTCAGTAGGTCACGGTAAGTTCTGTCACCAAGAACTCCGGCAAGTTGACTTTTCACTTCGCGCTTCAAGTTTCGACAATGAAGACAATTTTCATATTACTGAATTTGGTTATTTCTAGTGAGTTTCCAGTTGAGAATATTGTACTATACACAATATATGATCTGTTTTGGTGCTATAGAATCAGTGCATCTCAACGATTTTTGGTCCCTTGTACAAATTATAAAATCTGGGGCCCGAAATAGGTAGACGGCCTGATTCCAACAGATCGGCGTTCCCTATAATAGGTTTTTCCCAATAAACACTTCAAATCTTAGGTGACGCCTGGCGCTTCATCAAATATTCTGTGCTAGAAATGTAGACAAGAACGAAATGAAATATTTTAAAAATCCCAGTCTGGAATCTTTAATTCCCTTTCTCCTAGAAATTCTCTTTACAATTCTTTCATAACTCTTAATTTTTTAAGCGAAATTTTGTAATGTGTAATCCCTAAGAAATGGAGTTAGCTTTATAAAAGTGTAAACATCTCGTATGCGTAAACTCTTTCTTACTAGTTTCTTAGAAATAATTCCTGGAGAATATGAGCAACGAAGCAATATTTCTTGCATTTGTCAAGGAGTTAAAAATTCTGCGAACACTGATATTATGCCATTTTCCCAATGAACCCGAATTGCTTACTCGAAACGGTGCCATCCTTTCTTGAATTTTATAAAGGAAAAGAACACATAGAAAAGCACTCGCAATTTTCTACATCGTTATATTGCCAAACATATTCCGGTTACAAGTCATCTTGAAGTGAAGACATGGCCCAATAAGTTGCCAAAATTTTAAACACTTCTTGTTCAATTGTAATTGTATTGAGTATATTGTCAGAAATGAGAGTTTGGACCATAAAAAATAAGAAAAGCAGGTCTTGCGAACTAAGTTTCACTAAAAAAAGTAAAAATTGACTAATCTAACTAACTTTCCGTTGCAGTTACGGCTCTAGCAATACCCGAGCCAGCAAAAGAATTTCCAGACAGCTTCGTGGAACTGGGTAGAAATAAACGTGAACCTGAAGCCTTGAAGACTCAAATTATTTGGCACGTGGAGAAGATTGACGGTCTTCGGCTAAAACGCAGAGAATCAGCAATGGATGCATACAACAGGACCTACGGACACAAAAAGCAAGCTAAGCCACCACAGAATTATCCGAGAGAATCCAGTCCAAGCCATGATGGTGACGACTACGGTTTTCAGAAACATCATTAGAAATGAATTAACCCCTCCTATTAATTCTCGAGAAAAACGATCATGTACAAAATCACATTTTTTTAAAATTTAATGTTAAACGTTTGACTTGTCATTTAATTATCAAGCATTTTGGAAATACAATCACATACAAATTCGGAATAACAGTTTTTGTGTCATCGTAGTTCCGAATAGGTCCAAAAACTAAAAAAACAAGAGATATTATTTTGCGACTATTTCAACTGCACTGTGACACCAAAATTAGTATAGATAGAACCGAACCAGCAACTCAAACGAGAAGAGCAGCATATTTATTTGAAACGTCAGAAAAATAATTTCAATTTCATAAATGTCAAATCATTTACTAGTACTCGGTGTAGAGCATGTCAGTACAATGCAGTCCCGATTAAACCTTTAGTAAAGGAACACTTTCAATTATTTTTGTAGTCTGAAATTGCAATACACAATGCAATGCAGCCATGAGCGTTGCGAATAGAAGTAAATTCATACCTAATAGTTCTATTTAACTGCGAACTGAAATTGAACCTGAATATAAATAACAATTTGTCTGTCGAAATACAGACTATACCGTCTGATCAAAAATCATTTCAATTTCCTTAATTAACAAGTTTGCTGCTTTTTAAACTAATCGTCCAATAAAATTAAGTTGTAATACTGAGTAACATGGAATGTTTCAGTTTAACTTCTTCTGTGCAACTTTCCAATATTTTATGAAATTACGATAGTCTACGGTACAATGGGAATGCTTACCCCAGTTTCAAAACGTCATGTAAAGTTTTTTCACAAAAAAGATATACTGTAAGTCAGAATATGAAAAATCCGAGAAATAGAGAAAAATTACTGGAAAATAGAAGAATTCGCACAATAAAACTGACGCAGTACAGAATCGACATTGATGTGATCACTCATCATCTTCGTCCATTGAGAATCTGATTTTTTTCTTGCTAATGAAAACGTAATCCCACTTATCCAATCCAATCTCCACATCGTCCTCCTCATTGTCATCACCATTAGAAATTGGACACTTAACAGTGCTGAAGGATTTTTCCAATGCAGCCAGTAATTCTTCAGACCAAGGATTGTCAGCCTGAAACATGTTGTCAAACGAAAAATTAATAAATAAATATTGCAAATATTGAAATTAGATCACATCGTTTCGGTAAAATTTTAGAATAAACTTATAAATGAAGAACTGATAAATAGAGCTTTTCAATAACAAAATAATTGTTATAAAAATTTATAAAACAGAAAACGGGCAAATAAATAAAAAATTGTGAAAAATAGATAAGTCCAAAATATTTAATAAATATTATTAAATTTAAATTTTGCCCAGTTTTGTAATAACTCCAAAACTAGACAATTTAAAAATTAAGGGACAATAAAATAATAATTACCGTTACTCCTTTAATTGAGATCAGAGTCAGGTTGGATAGAATGTCTTTCACACCATACCAAATCACATTTTCTGAGACACCAGAATAAGAAGCCAAGTAGAGTTCTGTTAGAGCTAAAAATTATCCAAAAATAATTAATTATTAGTAGTTTTAGTACAGTTTTTCGCCGACATTTCTACCTTCATTTCATATAGTAATTAGTATCCGTCCGATTTCCGACAAAACGTTGATTCACACCCCTCCGGATGTCGGAAAACAATTCTAGTCAGATTTCAACGACTTCGTATCAGATAAGGGAATATCTGATCCATGTAACCCGAACCATATACTGTCTGCCGCAAAACTAACCACTTTATATCCTTGATCTGATGACTAATATAAATTTCATAAAAGCTTAAGACTTTGCCTTACCTGTCATATTTCCAATATAAGGGAATGTCCTGATACTTGAAACATCGATAGTATCCGAAAATTTGTCAGTAGGAAGAAGATTGTCCGGTATACCGGTGAGCCCCGTCTCTGTCATCGATGGTTCTCCGCTATTTTCTTGACCATACAAACTCAATGCTTTGACGTGAGTAAATTCCGTAAAAATGACTCTTAACACTGAATCATCACACTCGTGAATTTTGAGTCGAGATAAATTCTTGAATGTATGAGATAATTTGGAAAGTGCCTTGTCATCGATCCAACTAAATGTGGCTGCATTTAATCCGTGCGGGAGCAATGGGTTCTTTGGAAGAATTCTGTCCCATTTGGCATCCATTGGTTCAAACTCGAAACCCACAGATTGGAGTTCAGGACAAGAAGTCAAAATATGTCCAAAATTCCTTACAAATGCTCGGGACACCTTGAACTCTCTCAATTTTGGAAGAGCCAGTGGAAATGGACAAACTGACAACGGTACCGATGCCGATGGATCGATTTCACTCTTTTGAAGGAGTTCCAAATCTGTCAAATTTTGTTGAGACTCCAAGAATTTCCTCAAAAGGTCAACTTTCAAGTCAGCCATAACGTTGAAGATGAATAATGTCCTCAAATTGAGATTCATGGCTAACAAACATTCCAAATGTTTATCAGTCATCCCACCTTTCCCATTCACGGCTGAACCTGCCATCATGTTGAAATCCAAAAATGTTAGATGTGGAAGTCTGAGGTTCTTGAAGACAATTGGATCTTCTGGAAACATGTTGTAAGTAATGAGACGAACCAGATTAGGGAATGCACGGACGATTGAACTCAAAAGTGTTCGCATGTACTTGTCATCATTATAAGAGAGAACTTCCAAAGATTTTATTTTCGGAAATTGCATTTCTTTAGTCCTTTTGCTTTTCTCAAAAATTGGAAATTTTCGATGATAAAGTCCGTAATTTGTTTTGGTAGTACCAATCTCAAGTTTAATCAAATTTGGAAGAGAACGAATCATTTCGTGTAAAGTTTCTTCAGCACCAGTACAATCTTGAATGTCCAGGAAGGTTAGTTTGGGAGCCAACTTAGGAATTAGTTTCTGGACGGCCGGGTGATCCAGAGAAATGCATCTCAAATGACATTCCGAGATCCAAACATTACGGTCTCGCTCAAAACGCTCCAACATATTCTCCACGGATCCAATGGTGTCTAGATTAATCGCATGACGATAACGGCGAGCACGGCGGGCTTCTTTGTTCCACATTTTGTTCACCAAACCACAGTCATTCAAATATTGGGTCGGAATGAAACTGAATACCGTCTCTATTATCTGAAACAAAAAATTATATCGATATTAAAACCGAAAACATCTGTACCGTAGTGGTATGGCCATCCCATCCATATTTCGCTGTTAAAATGTCGTGGTCCGACATAATTGGATCTGGATAGTTTTGGTTGCTTTCAAACGTTTATCCTTGCTATTACTGCGATTTCCTTCCCAAGGGCCAGTTTACAGTTAACATTATCTTCACAAAAATAAAATATACGATGGTGGTAGACCAATAATTAGTGAGTGAAACTAAAATGGGATTCTTACAGAGAATCAAAGAGAAGTGACAAAATAATAGTTTTAGTTCGAATCAAAGAATTCGATTATCAAAAAAAAATCCAGTTGTTCAAATCAAGGTCACATCAACCGACGAAATTAATTAAGCTCCTCAGACTTTTATTTTAATTTACTTGTAATTTACTTCTAACATACTAAGACAGTTTGTTTCTCACCAATAAATTGTAAGAGAGGGCAACGTGTGTATCGTGCCTGCCTTTAGTGAAATAATATCATAGAACTGAAATAGTATCAAAACTATTTCCAGTAATCTAGTATTAGTTTTTTTTCTAGTAGTTAGTTACCTGTTTCAACGTTTAACGAGAAACACATTGACAATGAAATTTGAAATTGCCTTACCGATTCCATGAGTAGTGGGTTAATTTTTCCGATATTGTTTTCTTCAGCCATGGCAGACGTCCGAACGGAATTCTAGAATGAAGTCAATTGTATACAATAATTACTTCGGTAATTCGGTCAATATTTCCATTTTCCATAATTATTTATTTGCATTACAAACCTACCCCTACAAGCTACAACCTTTATTAGTTCTTACTGGACTCCAGAAGACGGAATGACTGACTCAACTATTTTCTTCAGTTACTCCAACAGTCCGATTCCAGTGTATTTTTAGTTGAAATGTTGATAACTGACAAAAACTCTGGAACAAAAAATAAAACGAAGAGAAGTGGAAGATTAAAACGGAATACAATTTGAATGGTGAAGAATCGATGAGATTCGCGGGATAATGTCTCTGATCAGACCCGCCACGCGTGTATCACGTATCCCCAGAATACATGTCTTATTATTAACCTCTGACCTCTGGAATGGAACAAACGACTCGGGAGTCGGGACTCGGACTAGAAAGCACTTTAAATTATGGCAATTTGGTAGACAGTGACATTCCGTTTTAATTATACAGGGTGGTTCAAAACGCTCCATATTAGAACCACCATCTCCGTTTCTGTTGGGTGTGTGGCAACCGAGACCACCTGTTGATTAAGACCGTGGTTGCGTCCACCTATAGATGCAAGTTGTACTGTATTTTGACTAGTAAGTCACCCTAGATAACCCCCTTTCCCAGAAGTCCTATCAGATATTTCATATTTCTGAACTGAACTAGAATCATTACTGAACTAGAATTTGTATTTATATGGATGTTGGCGAGTTCCTAACGTCAGGGAACTGATCTTGAAATTTCTTATCGATAATTTATGAAACTTGGATTTGCAGCTGCTCATGAGACTTGGTTGTTAACATGCAAATGAATTAGCAAGGACAAACTACAAAGCTCATGAACTCGTGAAGAATCCAATTCCATAATCCATAGAATAATGTTGGTCTTGTGCATAACCTTTACAACACACTCCAAAACTAAAACAAATACAAATTAATTAAAAACATTTTCTTCGAAAAAAAACGCAACTGAACACTCGCTTTCATCTTAATGGCCCAAGCTTACTAAAAAACTAAGATTACTGAAATTACACGCGAAATGATACTGACGAGATATACATGATATGTAATGCCAACGTATCCGGCAGAGGTAGAGGAAATGACACAATGGTGGTGCAGACTCAATTATTTAACGGATAATATTTATTCCATAAATATTTTAAATTAAGTAAGTTGAACACCTCAGTCTACAAAATATTATCTCCAAAATTTCCTTACGTTTTCTAGTAATTAACAGGTAACTTTGGACAATGTCCAGCATGTCATAAGCTAAAAATATATTTTACACTCTTGCCTGCAAGTTAAACATCGGTCAACGCAATAGTCAACGTAAAAACACTATTTTAAGATAAGATAAGAATATCTTGAAAAGGTAAGAACAACCATGCCTGACAGTAAAACCTGTACTTGATGGTCCAGTAATACTACCATTGTAGGACCACCCGATCATTAAGACCAACAGTCCATTTCTAGATTGCCTTCCTTCGTAGCTGGTCTTTAAAGCATAATACGTACGGCTGCCTGACAAAACATTACCAAAAATTCATGTGGTAACATTACAAAAAAAAACTGAATATTTTATTAATCTAATTACGAGCTAAGAAGAGTTTCAAGTTACAAGACAAGACATTCGACTTGTCTTGCAAATAAATTAAAGACAGTTATTTACCGGTGATACGAAACAACGTAGGATTTAAATGATTTGAGTAAATAATCATTTTTTTAATTCTTCTTCGACTCTCCTGCTCTAATAATAATTTCTTTTCCACCCTCCGACTTAAACCACTGGTCGAAACGATACTTGACGTACACCAAAGACAATGACTTCAGAACATTCCCACCAAAATAATTCAGAGCTTGTCTATTCATTTTCATTTTTACACCACCAGGGAGTAATTCTTCTGTCATAATGAGTCGAATGATGGAACTTGAGCTAAATTCACGTTTTATAATTTGGACAACCACTTTAAATTTGAAAAATGGCATAATCGGCATGTCTCCTTCGTCTTCGTCCATTCCCTCCAGTATAAGTTTTGTGACATTTTCCTCAATTTTAATCGGGTCGGACTCGGAGGTCCCTGACCTAGCTTCCACCTTACGATGTTTTTTTCGTCCTTCCCAAACTTGGAAATTCCCCGTACAGTGTAAAGTGAACTGACCGGCCGTCAAATGATCTTCAATATCCTCATCCTCAATCTCAGGGCAGTCAGATTTCGAATCCGAATCCACTTCTGTAATTTGAATTTCCATTGTTTCAGATTTTGCTTCCAGTTTTGTCTTATTTTCAGAATCCGTTACATCGACGTTCGACATCGAGTTCAAATCTTCTGGAGCGGAGTCACTGAGGACAAGGGGCGGAGTCACTGCACTTGGTTTGAGTATTTTATGAGTGGAGTGTTCCTGTCGTGGTGTTCCAATTCCTGAAACTTCTGCTTGACGTTTTGGATTTCTCCCTCGACCTCTTCCACGGCCAACCGAAATACGACGGAATGGTTCAGTCAATTCAGGATCAGGTGGTACACTTTGACCATGACCACGTGGTTCAACACAGACTTGGCCGTTAGCGTTAATATGACCAATTACATCATTTTGACTGACACCGATGCCACTATTTGCGGCACTCGAACCTGTTTCAACATCGTGATCCTGTCTTTCGTCTGTTTGACCACTATTCAAACGTTTTGTATCTATTTCGACCTTTTCTACCAACCTATCGCCACCCTTCTCACTAATACGACAATTTGCGCAATTTTGAATGATATTTGCACAATTTTGAATGATGTCAGCAATATCTTCGCCGTTATTTGGGCGATCGGGATCCATTCCTACGCTACTTTGACCATCCAGATCTTGTTTACAATTACTGTCTCCAAATTCAGATTGGTCGCTTTTCTTTCCTAGTGTACGTCGACGACGGATTTTTTTCTTGTAATCACAATCGTCAATCTGCACCTCCAACTTGTAAGCTTGTTGAAAAACCGTTGTTAAGAAATTGTACATGAATTTTAACCATAGCGTGTTAAACAGGTCACCCAAATATCCAGCTGGAGTGAATTCGGTGACCAAGTGTTTGGAGAATAAAGAGCAGTGTTGGATATAATCTTGAGTTGGCTGAATGTCGACGCTCACAGTGTCGTACTTATAAGTTTGGTTTTGAATGGGTGGTTTTGAAGAAGTATCCCCAATGGGGGAATCTGTTTTGTCGGCACTAGTGGTAGTAGTAGTAGTAGTAGTAGTAGTAGTGACGGTAGGTGGTATCTGAGCCTTCTGAGCGGCAGTGGCCTGAGCCAAGGCTCTAGCTCTAAGTTTGTCCTTCTTTGTCAGTCTTGCAAATTCAATTGGTAAAGGTACAAATAAGTCCATTAATTTTGGAGATTTTGCTGCCAGAATTTTAGTCAACTGTGCGGAGGCTGAAACACAAGCAGCTTTGAATTTACTAAGAATTATTTCCTTTGTACAACCACCGACGTTGAACCGCAAATTGAATGGGTCTTGAATACATAACGCACTCTTGATATCCAGTGCTTGATCAGGTTTACAAGATTGAGCCCAACATTTGTACCGATTCAATTCTTCTGGAAGCCCCTCCACATTTCCAATGATGAAGGACTGTCTTGGTAGAAAATCACCAGTCAATGAACAAATGACCTGATTGTAGTAATCCAAGTTGGCAAACAAATCAAAAAATTCTTGAGCAAGTTGTAAGACTTCTCGAACACTCGGACCGCCTGAAAAATCTTTCATTGGTTGACGTTGATTCCAAAATGCTGGACAATTTCTAACCAAGGCAATGTTCGGACAGAAAGCTGCATTCCAATTTTCAATGAGGAAAGGTCCTTCCGGAGCTAATGCTTGGAGCAAATGCACAGTTGGAATGAGTTTCTTCCTCATGAGAAAAACTAAGGCCATGAGTACGAGTCCATAATTCTTGATCAAATTACATCCACTTAATCCATGAAAACGAGCCCAGTAGCGGATGATGACGACGAGTGGACGAACTCTGGGCTCGAAATCGATGTAGAATGCAATCATTTTTGAATTTTGGACAGACATTAAGTTTTCAAAAGATAAGTCTGCATGTAGACCAGCGTATTGAGTCAGTTTAATGATTGGAACACGGGCTTGCGAAATTTTTACAATTTGCCTGAAGTATCCACCTGACCGCCGCAGCCCGCGGTGAATGTTGTCAAAAATGTATTTTTTCTCTTCTTGAGTTTGAGGAGCACACTCATTTCTCATGGTCATCCCTGTAACAAATCAAAATGATGTAGAAAACAGGTTCATAAAATATTGACGGCGTAACGGTAATAGTCAAGGCAATGAATTTATATATAGTAGGAAGGGTACAGTCTGTTTTGAGGAATGAATATGAATATTCTCGACATTCTGATCAATGAACTTCGACCCAGTAAGAACTTTAGAATCTATCCAAATCTAAATCCAAATCCAAGTGATTCCGATTTATTTGTTATACCTAAGATTTCAATTTTCTTTGATTTTGATTAAATCTTTCGTTTTGCAAACTTCGACATAACACATATTATTTAATTTGCCAACTTCGTTTGGGAGGTCAAAACCGGGGTGAAGTTGGCCAACTTCACTTTCGGCATTCTAACATGAAATCGTACATCCTCGTTTAGTAATCACGAAGGAACAGGCAACCGGGTAGATGAAACACGGGTATCTGCTGTACAATACTACGAATTATCCATTGAGTCTTACCATAAGCATCCACGAAAATATCAACGTCTGAGTCCACGTCCCCGACTTTCGTTACGAAAGAACCAAATGGGTAGAGAATGCACTCGGGAAATACTGGCCTGATTATTCTTAGCAATTCTTCCAAAAACTGGTCACGTTTTTCTTTGTCATTCGGACTCATTGTGGTAACTCGTACGAAAGTGTGTAGCTGTAGGTCCAAATCCAAATGATTATTAACTTCAGATGCCCGAACCTGATGCCGCTCAAGAAATACGTCAAACTCAGTCTTGTTCTTTGGAGGTGATTTCTTTCGGAGGGTCTTGTTAACTAAAGAAGGACAGTTAAACGAAAGCAAAGTTTACAAAATTATACTTCGATAAAAACAAAATGGAGTGTAACATAATTTTTTCTATTGAACATGTCAAAGGAGGTGTATCAAGATATCTCGACCGTCCGAATCCAGGTTTAAAAATTGATAAATTTTCAATGAAGAAATTGATATGTAAATTGGACATGACGAGGTACCGCAATAACACTGGTCAATTTCGAGCTAAATTGAAATACAATTTCTCGACAATTAAGTCTAAATATTAGTTAGACGTACCAATTGCAGTTATTTGAGTCTGACCTTGTCCAGAACCAGCGGGAGTCGGTTGTACTTTTACGGCCGCGGTATTTCTGTTTCGGTCAGGTGATAGTCGTCCAGTTTGTTCGCCAGGAATTTGTAGAGTATTATTGTCTGAAAATCACCAATTCGTAATTTATTTTAATTTTGTTCGGATTTTGGCGTTCAAATTATCGAGTAAAATCAACTAAACCGTTATTCCTAAAGAAATAACTTTCTAATCTAACTTTTAAACAATTCGTCTGAAAACAAAGCCAATGTTTCCATCGTCATATTTTTATTTTCGGTAAAATATTTCGGAATTTCCAGATTCGACGTCTTTACAAGAAAAAAATATTTGTCATTAAAACATTCCACGTACCACTCGTGCTTCCAATGACCGGTGTAGGTGGCATTTGTACTTGTGCTGGATTTCTGGAAACATTGTCAGAAATGTTCCTGGTATCTCCTACCGTTTCTGATTTTACAGTCCGTAATGGGTTCATCTGGTTTTTGTTTTGCTCTGGTATACTCGTTCGTGGTTTTGGAATCGGAATCGGGCCCTGAACTGCTCTCTCACCTAGAAATTGCAAAACCGGATCCTTAGAATCCTGAAAACACCATTCTCCTGGTACTCCAGGATTCGAGTTAAAATTTCCTAAATGTATACGTACACGTACCAATTACACCACGTGCCATATCCGCAGATCCTTGTGTGGAAACACTGTTCCTATTTCCTTGTTGAATTTTTTCTACAAGAAATGGGTTCACTCTTGCGGTGTTCTTGACTTTTTCGGGTTGGCCTTTTTGACTCGGGCCTTGCCTAATATTATCATCACCTAGAGATAGACAGGTAAATGTTGAAACTTAAATGCAAAATTATGTTGCTAGTAAAACTAAGAAAAGAAGTCAGGAAACTAGAGAAAGACTTTCATCAAAATAGCTTTTGCAAGTAGAATACACAACTTTGCATAAGTAAACGCACCAGCCCCACCACGCGCCATATCCGGTAATCTTTGTGTTGACACATTGTTCCTATTTCCATATGGAATTTTGCCCACAAGAAATGGGTTCACACCCGGTGATATTTGTGTGGAAACGCTGTTGTTCTTATTTCCTTGTGGAATTTTGGCCACAAAAAATGGGTTCACCTTCACACCCGGTGATATTTGTGTGGGAACGCTGTTGTTCCTATTTCCTTGTGGAATTTTGTTTACAAGAAATAATGTGTTCACTATTCCGGTGTTATTGAATTTTTCAGGCTGTGCTTGTTGACTCGGGCCTTGTCTAGAATTATCACCACCTAGAGACAAATTCGAAAAAAATGTTGAAAAGCAAAATTCCGAATTGCTTTAAATGTGTTGCTGTGTGTGTGTCATATGCATTTTTAATAAATGCGTTATATGCCGCTACTATCGACTGATGAGAAGTCAATAAAACGTAAAACTAAAAGGAAGACTTCCACCAAAGCTGCTTTACAAATACAGTACACAACTTTGAGTATACCCGGAACCCGAAAACCCCGAAGATTGGTCTGGGAGTGTACAGAAAAAAATGAGATGTATATTTCGTAGTAGGCTATGTTGTGAGATATAATTTAATTTTAATTTATATTAAAGTTGAATTAATCAAATGCATGTCCCAATGCAAAGACATTAAAAATAAAGGTTCAGTTCATGGATAATTATCTCATACTATTTTGAAAGGGAACTTTGACTGTAGGGAGTGTAGAGGTCAATTGTGATTTATTATGAACCACCCAGCACTTACCGAACTTACGAAATGTGTTCGGAGGTGGTATTTGCGCCGCTTCTGCTGGAGTTGGACCCCAACACCATGGAACTGGAACACACTTATTACCCTTGCCTGATGAGTTCTGTTCCATTTTGCCTACAAGAATAAGAATACACATTATTGACATAAAATGATTGACAAAAATCCCAATTTGGAAACAGATTCTCACATCTTTCTTTTAAAAAATAAAATAGCATTGAACTTACATGTGAGACGGAAGTCACTTAATAATTGAGGTTCTATGCATATAACTCGGTTCTTTTAAACTCGTCCAGAAGGCAACCAAGCTGGTCCCAGATCCTTGAGTTTAGTAATTTCGCAAAATAAAAAGAAAAGTTTTAAAACCCAAATGCTAATATATAAATATACATTTTCGTTTTTGAGAGATGGTGCTATACTTCCAAAATTGAAACTTGTAATTTTATCGGGTTTCCCTTGTCATTTTTCAAATTTCTAACATATTGCCTTCATCAATTTCCAAAAAAATGAGTTTTAGATTTCATCTACTAGTTTCACATATACCTTAATGAGTAATTCTAATTTCCGAACTTATTATTATTGAGAGTCAAACTGTGGAGTATGTGGATGGTTGTATTAAAAAACGATTTTTCATCGACCGACCTTTATCTAAATAAATGTCATCGATAATTTTCTTTGGAAATCAAGAGATATAAATTCATTTGAAATTATGCAGTACACTAACATCACATTGCACAAACAATGGTTATGGCCCAGGTAGTTTTAAAGAATAAAAGAGCTGATTTTTCCTCGACCGGCCTTAATTGAATAAAAGTCGGTCGTGAAGAAATCGGGTTTTTAAAAATCGTGAAATAAAGTCTAAATGGAATCTTCCAAGTTAGATCGTAAAAGTGGATACGTGATTTAAAAAAGCGCACGGGATAAAGACTAAATGGAATGTCGAATTCCACATTAATTTGTGCATGAAAAATGTGTCCGAGATATTCACAATTAAAATGTATTCTTTATGCGCAGACCGACTCTAATTGAATTAAAGTCGGTCGTTGAGAAATTGAATTTTAAAAAATTCCGGAATAAAGACTAAATTCAGATATCGAATTCCACATTAAACTATATTTGAAAAACGTGTCGACAGACCGACTTTAAATGAATTAAAGTTGGCCATTAAGAAATCGAATTTTTTAAAATCATGGAATAAAGACTAAATTGGAATTTGGAATATCAAATTCCACATTAAACTGTGTATGAAAAACGTGTCCAAGATCTTTAGAACTAAAATTTAATCCTTATGCAGATACCGACTTCAATATATTGAACCGAATAACGAATTTAACATTTAAACCGTCAAGAAATCGAATATTTTAGAATCATGGAAAAAAGACAAAATTTCAAACTAATAATGCACAATTATTGTGGATGAAAAATCTGCCAAAGAATTTCAAAATTAGAGCTAATTTCTTAATGGTGGACCGACTTTAAATGAATTAAAGGCAGCCGTCAAAAATTGGACCTTAAGATATATATTATGTTTAATTTGGTCTGGAAATGTTCAAAAAAATTGAAATTTCCAAATATTAGGTAATATCAGAATTTGTCAAAATATCATATATGAATGTGAATACATATTAATTTGTATTTTACTTATAATAAATCAATTTTGTATACGAAAAGGTAACACTATTTTGGTCAAGAACCCATAATCCAAACTCAAACTTGGTCCATGATCACGGACCAAACTCAATATCTGAATTTGACTGGAAATTGTTCAAAAATAGTTAACTCACCAAAACCCTGAAATTCCCAATCATTATTAATTTTTAGATAATAACGACATTTTTCAAAATAATTATGCTATATTACGGCGAAGTTCAATTAATTCGTACTTTATTTGAAAATCAAAATTTTGAATGCGAAAAGGTAACACTATTTTAATAGAACAGGGAACCATAATCCAATTCAAAGTAGGTCCATGCTCCGTGATCACGGATCAAACTCAATAACTGGATTTGGCTTGGAATTGTTCAAGAAATAGTCAACTCACCAAAATTTTAAGTCCAAATATTATTTAAAATATCCTGTGATATTACGGCTAATGTAAATTAATTTGTATTTTTACAAATCAATTTTGAATGTGGGAAGGTTTAACACAAATTTGATTGTATTATTGTATTGTTCAGGGGCCCATAATCAATCTCAGACTTGATCCATGATCACGGATCAAATCAAACCCAATAAATGATTGGAATTGTTCAAGGAATAGCCAACTCACCAAAATTTTAAGTCCAAATATTATTAATTTTTAGATAATATCAGCATTTTTCAAAATAACCTGTGATATTACGGCTAATGTCAATTAATTTGTATATAATTTACAAATCAATTTTGAGTGTGGAAAGGTTTAACACAATTTTGATTGTATTGTTCAGGGGCCCATAATCAATCTCAGACTTGATCCATGATCACGGAACAAATCAAACCCAATAAATGATTGGAATTGTTCAAGGAATAGCTAACTCACCAAAATTTGATTCCAAATATACAAGCAGTCACTCTTCTCTTTTCAGTTTCAGATTGAAATTATTTTCTGCCTCCGCCTTGCCGTGGAAATCAGTCAATTTCTCCGTCCGTATTTCCATGCGTTTTCTATTTCCCTCCAGAAGTTGGATTTTTGTTCTAGAGTTTCAGTTTCACTCTTGGCATGCACGTTGACGCCGCTCAAAATATTTTGCAGATCCACCAAAACTTACATCCCATATATATAAGTTTCTCCGAAATTCCGAAATCCGAAACGAATTGCCGAAAAATTGGAATTAGTAAAACAAATTTGGAATGGAGTAACGCATTCTATTTTCAAATTATATATAATTTTTACACAAAAAATAGTATAGAACTTCTTACAAATTCTACAAGTTCCACCTCATCTTGCGACCGGATTCTAATTCTAATGCTTCATATCAGTAGTTAACACCGGTAATGCAAGCCACTTTCGGTCATGGTAATGGTAATAATCCCTGAGCTGTCCCGCTTGCCGATTCGCCAAAACAAAAACTTTGATTAAAATTACTGAATGATTGCAACTTTCTCATACTCAAGAATTGAGACCAACTGTTACCTATAAATCGGTTGATCCATGTCTAAAAGATAAATATGCGAGGAAAGGTATTTTTGTTTGTTTCGATTCTACCGAGAAACTACGCGATTCTCACCATTTACAGTGAATGTCCGCGTCATTTTCAACAAAGTCATCTATCGTCAGTATGCCCCGAATGCTGCCGCGTATCGGTATCGAAACGGAATAGGTGATTTTTCCTAAAATTCTCTACGTATACTTATGACAGACAACTCAGTCTCTATTTATAACTACACGTTACTTGGGCCCAGCTTCAGGTATTAATATACGATTTTGATATTGATACTATTGTGGACTTCCAATTGTCTTGAGCGCGATTGAGCCGAATGTTTGTTAAACGATACATCCACTCAAGTGGAAGTGCACGTCCGCTTTAAATATACAATTCGATTTCTTTTGGAAGAAATGTTCGTTCCACATGGATGATTCCATTCAGGATTTATATAAACATTATTCCGATTTCCAGTTCCGGTTTCAGAACACACCGGCTGTGTTTGTTTTACATTTATAATAAATGATAAGATGACAACATTATTAATTCAGGGTGTCTTCTTTTTTATTTCGACAGTTTCCGATGGTTCTTGTTTCTTAACCGTGCGAGCTAAAAACTTGAAATTTGGAATGTATACACCTCTAACTAGGGAATGTAATATCGATCGATTTCTGTGATCTCGATATTCGATATTTCGATATTTGAGAATTTCGATATTGATCGATATTTCGATAGACGGAAATATCGATATCTCGATATTTTCGATATTTTGATATCCCATGCCCCTCCATGTTAAAATAGAGAAGTGTATGCATTTCGATATTCGATATTTTGATATTTGAGAATTTCGATATCGATCGATATTTCATTTACCGGAAAATGACCGAAATATCGATATTTCGATATTACATTCCCTAGCTGTAACATTACTCTTCATGAAAAGAAATTGTAGTTTTCAAATTTTTTGAAGAAATTGGATGTTGAAGTGGATTTCAGGATTCGAAAAGTTTCCAAGGACTGTTTCTCAGAAATACGGTTGTGAAGAGATGAAAAAGGATGGAATTACGGTATCTCGGATCGCAGTGACTAACATACTCATCTCTGTCGGATTTGTCATGAAGAGAAACTTAAGTTTCTTTTCGTTGCATATCGTTGCATATTATGTAGCACGCACGGGGGCACGGGTAAGAAAAGAGAACCGTTGAAAACTGTCGAAATAAAAAAGAAGACACCCTCTGTACTTTGGCAAATCTGCCAAGTCAGGGTGTGGTCACGCCGTTTAGTCTAGTTATGAGGTTTCGATATTCGGCAAGGCAAAATCCTCATGTGTTCGTTGCAAAGTTCTTCATTGTCTATTCTGTCTTCTATATCTTAACTCCTCCTCTATTATTAGCGCGCGGGGGGTGCTAAATATTCTGAGAATAATTGACTACAACTTATATGTATCGGCGGCATGTGGCGCCAGGCCAATTAATAGACGGACGTAAACTGACTGGGGAAGGTAACAAAAGTTTATGGGTCACTGCTGCTATATAGGTGAGCATTCCAGAGTTCGACTTACGGACGTCAGTCAAGGTTGGCAGAATTCGAAATCCATTCTGCGGAACTATGTCAGCTTAATTACAGCGTCTAGACTCTATAGAGCATAAATTCCTCCCCTTCGTGTCATTACAAAGTTATGAGTTAAACGGTTTTGTTGAATACGTTCCGTTTTTGTTCAGCCCGTCATATCCAGTTATTCAACCGTGTCGCGATATCGGTACACATCGCCTTATTAAAGCACTGTACTGAGCACTGTCGAGTATTTGAATAATTAATATTTGAGTCTCTTTGTCCACATTTCTCCAGTTCAAAAATGAATACACGCAGTCAGTATCAGAAACGAGAGAGCGGACTTAGATGGTCAGTAGAGGAAAGTATACGATACACTAATATTATCATCTGCAGATTTATTGTTCTCATTTGCAATCCTATCATAAAAGGAACCGTGATGTGAATTATTTTAATAACATAAAGAATGAGATCAGTAATATCGATCGTAATAATTTGCTGGCAATTACCACTATTAAAATCTGTCGACGCCGAAACTGTACGACCTGTCTGTACATTCGAGTTAGGCTATTTACTCGGGAAAATATTCTTATTCGCAGATTTACATATCTACTTGGACGAATTCACGGAAGAACATTGTCAAAATTTACTCGGAAATCCAGATCCTCTACAACTGCAAATCCCAGTTACAATTCGAGACAAAGAATTTCTAACCAGAAATGAGACGAAAATTGTACCCGGGAGGCCAAACCTAAAACGACGTCATATGATCCACGTGATTTCAAATCAAACACTTGTTAAAGTTTTTGGCAAACTCGTTGGTATGTATCAGCTATGGTCATCTATCGAGCATAACTTCGCGTTCCTAATTTCTGATGATCATTTCGACACGGAACTTCGTGACCCGAAACCAATGAACAGCTTTAGAGTTCCAACCAATATCAGAAATGCAAAGGAATTTATGGCGTACTACATTTGTCCGTACTGTGAGATGGACACTCTTGGTTTAATGCTTGATGAATTTACTACAGCTGGACAGCTTTATCAATTTGCTCTTAAGGAATCCAGAGACATGAAAGGCTCTCCAATTAAACTGTTTTCAGGGATCTGGGCGGCGGACGTTGAAGAATACATTTTTATTGGTCGGCATTTTGAGTTATACGGTATAGCCCAGATTTTGGAGTTGTACCGATTCACTGGAGGACGACCGTTAAATATTGGAACGCATTTAGGATTTGTGATTCGTATGATGCAAGATCAATTTAATTACACAATTCAACATCGAGACAAGGTAAACGCTGGTGAAGCGGACTTCTACAAAATTCCGAGTATTTATGAAGAAGCCCGGTTTCCAGTTTCTGCGTGGAACTACTTCCGTCCAACAGTGACCACCTACGAATACCATGATGAACTTTTCACATGTAGCTGGCCTGATAAATCTTACTCGGATGTGTTGAAGTACTTAGTCAGCCCGTTTGACCTGAGGGTTTGGATTATTATTCTTATCAGTTTGGTAACGCTTATCTTTGTGGTATCGTTTCAACCTGGTAATGTAAAATCACGGTGGAATTACCGAAGAAATTGTCTAGTCATCGTCGGATTTCTCGAACAAGGACAATCCACTCGAATTGGTCTATCAGGAGAGTCGAAAGCGCTGCCAATTGTTCTTTCTGCCTGGTTTGTCGCCACTTTGATTCTCGTGAATATCTACAAAGGCAAACTATCTTCTGACCTTACATCCCCATTGGGTAAAATTAAAATTAAGACTTTCCAGGACGTCTTAGATTTCAATTTCTCAATCATTATTCCAACGGTTCGAAGTGGCGACGTGCCATTTGAACTTCGGATTCTTCAATTCTTCGAACAATTTCCAAATTCCACATTGTATAAAGGTCTGTCCAGACAAACGCGGAGGATAGTTGGTCGCTATGTGGATGAATTATTGACTAATCTCATGGATGAACCGAAAACCGCAAGTGTGGGTAACCAAGATCAAATTAAACGGCTGCAAACTCTCCAGTTAAAGATTTATGGTGAAAACAACAGGGGTAAATGTTACATCGGAGAAGACAAAATATTTCCGACATTATACACTTGGTCTTCAAGTCCACACATGTTTAAGGAATTCGACACGATTATCAGAAGGTTACTCGAGAGTGGGATTCATGAATACTTAAGAATTGAACTTCAGAAATTCGAAATTGCAAAAATATACTGTTGCCAAGCAGGAGAGCCGGAAAAATTTAGTTTTAACTCCGTAGCTTCATTGAATTATAATATAGGAGCTCGGAGTGAACCGGAGGTGTTGAGTCTGAATTCCAGCGTCATGGTCGTGTTTCATGTGTGCGGCTACTTGGCTGTTACTGCAATGTTAATATTTCTCGGGGAAATGATAGTCTGGAAGTTGCAATTGATTTTTCCAGATAGATTTTGGCTTACCAAATAAAAATTCTTTTTTTACTTGTCAGTGATTTGAGTTAAATTCTAGATATTATTAAGAAAATGTCATCATTTATTAAAGCATAATCACTGTTAATGTGAGCATCGACTCAGTATACGCATTACAAAAACAGTGTTACAAATTGTTTAAAGATAAATAAATATTTTAAGGATTTAACCTGTTGTCTTATAAGGGGTTCTGAAGAATTTGAGAAGATCCTATCATAGCCTTGCAAAACTCAAAGTATTGGCAGAATTCCTCACAACCGTTGTATCTTGTATCCGTAGAATGGTCTTCAATACCGATCCTTGGCTATCATGAGGAGACCGAATATCACTAGTTTTAGCAGGTATACGATTCTAATGCCAATAAAATGGTGAAACGAACTTCACTTTGCCGACTGACGATCCAACCTGTAGCAATAAAGAGTACAGTTGCATTTTAGTGTAATATTAATAATACTAGTTCTCATAAAATTGAGTCGGAGAGTTAAGAGTTAGACCAATGAAATGATAAAGGCAATGACATCATAGCAATAATATTATCTACGACAGATACGCTGATATTTACGTCTGGTCTGGTTTCTTGTAAAAAAATTAATTGCTTTTGATAAGGAATGAATATGACTTAATAATGGATCGAATAGCCGTGAGAGAGAGGAAGGTCTTCGTGCGAGTCTTAAAGAATCATGGCAGCACAGCTTTTAATCCCCCGAAACCTTGGAAAATTACAGGATGTATAATATCCTGGGAAAATTAAGTATTTTTCTGTTTCATCAAAAAACTCTCGATAGCCTTTTAAACTTTTAAGCATATCAGAAATTGCCATCCATTTACCTTCGTTTCAATTCAATGGAGCATTAATTTTCAAAGCACGCTTTATTTTCAAAATACGTACGCGCTGTAATACCTTTTATTTGTCTTCCAAAATGAAGTTTATATTTTAATATTAGTAATCTCAAATGACATCCATTTTGTTCCTTAATCATTCAGCATTATGGTTATTCATCTATACGGTGAATCACCATGCAGCGGATCTCAGCACAGCACCTCTCTAAAATTTATAGTGAAATGGAACGTTGCGACTGTGTAACTCTATTACGAGGGGATTCTGCAATACATCTTGGTGCATGCTAATTTTTTTTTAATTAATAAATAGGATTTAGCTCAATTGGACCGTTCGGACCATGTTCGGACTGAAAGTTATAAATTGCGCAGTGAGACTGTACTGTACCTTCGGGTACTTGGGGACACCAGGTTTTTGTTATTGGACTAATTTTCGGGCGGACAGTTGACCATATGTTGGCAATAATCATTTTATTCATTGAACTCGATCGAAGGGAATACGAATTAATTTGCTTTGGGAAGGGTTCTATCCTTCGAGGAGACATGTATGTTGGCTCTTAAAAGTAGATTTCCTTTACT
>JAQFYE010001723.1:0-21255 GCA_034694305.1 Protaphorura glebata | reverse complement strand
AATGGACACTATTGTTTCTCAAGCTGGCTTCGAATGGAATAATATTTTTAACTATCACTGGAGAATAATTTTCCATGATACAAATTGTTCCGCAACCGCACTGTGCTTCCGGTTCGCATTGCTTGAGTTCCCCTAATCCCGTTCTTCCTACCATGTACAAGCGTGACTCTCTCTACTAGGCTGAATAAAAAGGAAAGTACAAGGTTTTTCTTTCTTTGAAACAATACTGCAGTGTTTGACTGTTTCTAACAATGGAAGACAGTTAATGGAAGTCCCATTATTGAGTGTTCATTGAGGCGTACAAGCGAATTCTAATTTTATACAAATTACAACTGTTCAATACTTCCGAATCAAATTATGCTCAATCTTTTGGTTATTTACGAATTCCGAATATCATCCCAGACGGGAAGTAGTATCTGTTTTTGATTTTTCGTTGACCATTTTTTTTCAAAAACACTTGAATGAAATCCGAAAGGTGTAGTCGAATTCCAGGCTTCAATATACTACACCCTCCGTAAAGCGAATTGGCATCTTGATTCATGTGCCACTATGCTGTGACAGATTGGTTCGGAATTGTTAACAAACGTTTGAACGTTTTGAAAGAAAGAAAGTGACATACTCAAAGACTTTAATATCGTTTGTGTATGGAATTTCGAAACATTATCATTTAGTCACTCCCGACACTTCAGCAATAAAGCACAGCACTTGGTCAAAAACTGTAAGAATAGTCACATTTCATGAAGCATTTGATATGTAATGATTGGCATACAAATAAACGATAATTTTTACAGGAAAATAAACTTAGGTTCGGCAAAGAGCTTAAATTTTGGAATGCCAGGAATCTCAAAAATAATAGCTCACGTCAGCCTCAAACAATAATCCCCTCAAAATTTACTGAAATTCAAAACTCTTTCTTTTCTCTCTAACAATTATATTCCAGTTACCCGCTGATACAATCATGTCAAGAACCCCTGTGAATTAGACTTGAAACACCAATCAAATTTTTAAGGTATAGACCAAAATCAGTACTTAAATTCCGAAAGCGGTGCTCATTCTTTCTTACACGTAATGAGAGAGTCAGAGGTTCCTTGAACTTCTCATTTCTAAGTTCGGGCTTGGATATTCAAAGCCCAATCGAGCCAGTACTGAATATTCGCTTGTTTTGTCGTGCATAGTTTTATAAGTAAGCTCTTATCGAAATTAAACTTCTGATTTACATTGTACTGCAGTAAGTTAATCGAGTTCAGGTTCAGACAATTTCATATCCGAATCGTAAAAATTTCAATATTGGACAAGTTGACAGGTTGAAGTGAGTCAAAGGATCCAATTTCCGTTCTCCAGACACAAGAAATCCCTCCAGCGACCGGCATTTTTGGATACCCAGACTCAACCGGTGTTTTCCAATTTCCCTAGTTGTTATTGAAATAAACTCATTTTTCTAGTAAATATTCAATTTTCTAACCACAGAATGCGTAGATTCGTCCAGTGTAACTCTCTCAAAATAAAGAGTCTCCAATTCAAATTAAATTAAGATTGATGGGGGCGCATCCAAGGTTTGGTCCGAATTCTCGTACTCATCTTATATGATGGTAGCACAGAAGGGTGGGTATCTCTACCACTCCACCTTAAAAACTATTCGCGCTGCAAACCCCTTGTTAGTTCGGATCCGTTCTAAGGTCCGAATATAGATAACAGTTTATATTAAAGAATAAAATAACTTAAGTAATTCATCCGTACAATTGAACCAGATAGTATTTTTAGGGTACGATTCAGCGTCCTTAGGGTAAAAACAGGTATGATTATTTGGGGTACCATTAAATGCATGCGCATATTATTTAACCACGCCTAATCGGTAAACCCCAACTCTTGAAAGTATTTTAATAAAACAACATGAGTTTTGTAAGGAATCGTGGAGACTCAAATTGAGTCAAACTGTCCTCTGAAAAATGCACTCAACTGTATTCCGTCCAAGTTATTCTGAATTCATGAAATTATTTTATAATTAAAACAGTTTGAATCGTTACGTGAGTCCGTCAAGTTTATGGAAATATTCTATTTACCGAATCTATACTTGGAAAAAATCCATGTCAAAATTATATTAAATTATTGTAAATTTCTTAAACCGATAATTTCACCGTTTAATTGACATAGAATTGTCAAAGCGCCTTTGTAAATCGTCAATTGCACCATTTGATTAATTTCTAGTGATTGATTATTGCTCACGGCTAGTCCACCTAAAATTTTCTGGATCATTTCATTCACTTAACGTTTTTAAGTTAAATGTAAACCTGCTTACATGTACCGAAGAATGTATTTCAATTCCTAACTCGAACTTAAACATGACCGATACGAACCTAACCCTAACCGAAACTACTTTGACTGAGAGCACGTCATAATATGTACGTACAAGTACGCGTACTGTGTTTGTATCCGGATATCTTACATACAATTTAACTCAGAATACTTACGCTTTTACTTTTAGGAAAGATAAATTTGGCACTCATTCGTTGGCTTACTCCTACTACGCCTACAACTACTTTTCTCGTTTGATTTTTGGATGGATTGAATGTAAACATGAGAGATCTCATTCTCATGAAATGAGAAATAAAGGGATGAAATGAATCCGTGTCATGAGACCATTCTCTGTTGAAAGCCATCTGGTTCAACGGACTTCCTTTCACGACCTGTCAATCTCAGCTCAAAATAAATACACCCGTAATCCTACAAAACTAAACGGCATCGATTTCTACGTTCAGAAGACCGAATTCGGCTAAGAAAAAGCACCAGAAGAAACAAGTAACTGCAAAAACAGAGGGGAAACCAGCATTATCTCATTTTACCCCTTTTTTTCAATTTCAAACTATGCTTTTCGGCTCCTACTTTCTAAGAAGAAAGCAGATATCAAATGAGAATTTGCGGCCTTTTGGAGATTTCTAAGTTCTTGAATGTTGTGAATCGAAACCTGCTGAACAACATTTGTGAAGGTTCTACCCCGGGATCACAACTCACAGGAATGGAATCGAGGGATGTTAAAAGGAATTCGTGACGTCACAAGGTGTATTTAGCTTATACATGTCCAGTGGCCAGACGGTTTGACTTTTCGGGGGATGACCTTCACAAAAGTTGCTCAGGAGTTCAAGATCTGGTAAATCCAAGCGGGCCATAAATTACCATTTCATGTCTACTTTATTCCCTACCTTAGAATTAAGTGATACATTTTTACGTCGTGTCGATTCTGGGGAGCGAAATAACCGACGAATTAATGAATCGAGGGATGTAATAGGTAAAATTAACTACAGTACCTTAGGGTTAAAAACACCTGAGTGAACTAACTTGTATAGACCTAATTTACTTAAATTACCTCGCAATATTTTCGTTCCAAAACTGCTGCAGTCCTGGCTATATTTACATTGACGAGTATCGCGTCAGAGAAATCCCTGGTACTCATCAAGCATTAGCGTATCAGTAAAAAGGGAGCACTCGGATTTATGGGAATTTTACGAGGTACATTTTGGATTAAAAGTAGCCCGGTCTAAAAGTGCCAGACCTGTTTTGCAAGTGCGATTTAGCTATGATTCGGAGAGTAGGCGGACAGAGAAATACTCATTTTGCTAACCTCTCAGGAATTTGATATAAAAATTTAGACCCTCATTCAGGATGAGGACAGTGTGACATGGGCAGCTGGGAATCAATAGGTGAAGAAGTAATTCAAATCAGGAAAGAGGTCGTGATCGCGAAGGCGCCGTTATTGACTTCTGAATACTGGATTGCAGGGTGGCAAATATTTTCGACAGCAATAAAAGGTAGAATGAGTTTAAGTCACAAAGTCGTCAGTTTTCCTTCTACAAATGGTGTATTCATATACCTTGATTAATTTATAGATTTCACAAAGTTCGAGAATATATTTGTCACCCTGTACGGTATGAAGGAATAAGCCATGAGTGAAAATATTCAGTCTGACGTGGCTTTCGTAGATTTCAATCATAAATTATTGAATTACACCATTTTTCTACACTGTCTCCTTGCCCTGCCTCGTTAATCACTACACGTCTTACATTACTTTCCTTTTCATCCGAAGATAAACCTTTTTGGCACGGATGCAAGTACAGAGAGATACGGTGAGTTATGGTACGTGTATGTATTTTTCTCATCCGAATCTCTGTTCCGGACTAACTCAATTCCGATTTGCTATTTGAGTAAATCATCTCTCACTTCTAATGCATTCATTCCATTCACCCCGCCAATTTCTGTGTAAATAAAAAATAACTTAAGTATGATGTCCGATGTGTGTCAATTTATTATGCGGTCTGTGGTCTGGAAGGCACCTAGAAAATCGAGGTCTACAGGGTGGCTCATAAGGATTGCAACATCTTGGGAATTAAAACTTTTTTAAAAATCTGTATCTTTTGAGATGAATTCCACGTTTTACTCACTAATGTTAAGGTGAAACATACCTGAAATAAATAATTTTTTTAAACGTATTTTCTCATTTATTTAAAAGACATTCAAGTTCATATCCTAAAACTTACTGGATTTAATTTTCAGAAGTAAAAAAAATTGACAACAATACAAATATGCCCAGCACAAAATATTTGCACTAAATTAAATATTTCATTTTTTTTATTGAATAAATATTCTTGTATTTCATCTCACATTTCTCGAATTTCTCCACAAAATTTTGTAAAAAAAACCATCCACCACCCTAGGCGTTCAATATCAAAATGGCAAAGTCTGTGGTGTGATTGAATGTTCTGGGAAAATCGTGTTAGATTTAAAATCATTTGGTTAAAAAAGTGGACTTACGATTCGGATCAAATCCTGTGATGAAATATGGACATGCTTGATATGATGTGTTTCCGGCTGGAGTCTCATCCCAACACGACCATCCATCAAAGATTCTCGGACAAAATAATCCTGACAAGAATAAATTATTTATAATTAAAAAATTAGGGACTGGATATTTTTATTACTAGACCGAACTCAAAATTCAATAATTTAAGTGTCTTTCAAACCAAGAATAATTCTTACAAGTGAGAAAATCAAAAAAATTCAAGCATTTTTGTTTCAAAGTTTGAGGAATCTGTTTGTCAATTTTATAAAATGAGGAGTCTTGTTTGTCGATAATGTGCGGCAACGATATTCCGCTGTTTAGTGACCGCAAGACAGCCTGTTGGTTTTCCTAACCTGTAGACACAATTAGTGCTGAGTATATTTGTATGAACTAAGATAATTGGAAGATAATTGAACCAATTTATGTGTCCAGGTTTGAAATGACATTGCATTGTATTTGTAAGTTGGCTAAGTTCTGACGCACAGAGGATTTGGGTTGGAAGTCGGGTAGAAAAGGGTTGTGGTTAAATAAAAACAAATCTTTGAATCCGAATCCGGGTTTCGGACTCAATAGACATCAGACACGACGGACGGGAAGGCTGTCAAGTATGTGAGTGGACTCCGATGTCCAGTTAACGACATTGGACACGGTCTTTGTTTGTCTTAAAGAAATGGAAGGAAGACGGAGTGAATGGCCCGGACATTTATAAATAGGATGTCAGTTAGTCCAGATTCTGTAAGCTTTATATATTGAGTAGTTGACAAGTATAAATTTGTTTACTCAAGTCTCTCAAAAGTTGAGTTCACTCGAGTTTTAGTATGTGGCCCAAATATTTACGAACTGTGATGTACACAGGATTAAATTATTATGAAGTGGTTGGGAATAAATACGTAGCGCCGATCACTAAGTTGCAGAAAATGACCTAAATGTCTATAAAAATATGAAGGTAACGTGGTGATTTTCAATGAACTTATGAAACTCCAACAAAATACTGCATTGTTTTCAACAATAACTTAAAATAACCAATCGTTCAAAATTCGTCCAGCGACTTTAACTTTGATATTGGATTTTAATTAAGGACTCGATGACGTTACGTTGTTCTGTAGCTCTTTCCTGCCGTATACTCCCTAGGTTAATAGAAATCCAGCATATTTTAAATTCAAACTTGATCTTGGCGTACCTTGGATGTCAATATATCTAATTTAGTACAAATGACACATGTTGTCATAAAATTCGATGTGATAGCAATTTAAGGTTAGAAATTTGTAATTGTAAACACTAGTGCATAACATCTTGCAAATCGGTCATTCTGGCAATGCTTATTTTTGTTACTTACAATTCAGCTTATTGTATTATTATGTGTCATCTTTGGTTAAAAGTAGTGCAATAAAATCTTAATCGCATACTAACTCTTGACATTTGAGTATTTGTTTCCTCCATAAAATAGAGTGCTATTTGGACGGGACTCGTGACGGGGGTTGTCGTACGCTACAAAAAGGAAGTGGTATTTATTTTTATACTTTGGAATCAATTAATTCAACAAAAATTGGTAATTTGAAACTATTACAAATCAAGATGCTGACTCAAGTAAACTAAATACCGGGGACGAATCCTAAAGGACTATGGGTTCGAATTCAAGTAAATGGTGTCATCAAAATTTTATGACTGCGGTTTTAACCTTCGGACATTTCAAGGAAAATCGAAATTGCGTATTAGAAAATTAAGTTTCAATTATGGGTTGGCCAATTTGATCATTTACGAGGGAAGCTACTTCACGTGGAACTCACCGAAATAGCAACAAATATTATAATGGAATGGTTGCCTACTGAAACAGATGTAAGCGAAGTATTTTCTTTTCTACAAAAAAGTTAAAAAAAAATATAACAAAGTCGGTTAAAAAGCAAAATTTGCAGTTGTGTATAAATTGACATTAAATAGTTTTGAACGAGTCATCGATCGGAACATTGGTAGACAATACGGTGAGTCGCAGGTGAAATATTGTATAGTATTGTAAGGGCGCTCACGAAAAAGCGGTCAATTGTTTTCGCGATTTCGCATGGATACATGAATTTATGTTGTGGTCAGTCCCATCAACGTTAAAGTGGTAAAATTTCAATTCGTCTAGGTTCATAAAGTAAAATGCTAGTGGTGTTCGTTTAAATTTAATGGCTGTTCCAATAATAAATGCTGCGCTTAGTTTACATTTAACCGTTCATGAAATAAATTCTCGTGTTGATTAGAAATTCTGCCGTGACTGCAACGTAAATTCTTGTATCCATGTAGAAACGCGACCAAACATTTGAGCGCTTTTTAGTGAACGCCCTGTAATTCTTCAAGGTACATCCTAACGGAACAGGTCCATTACATCAATTGCGATTTACAAAACAATTAAAAAGGTTTCGTTCTTTTTTAATTTTAAACATTGGTAAGTAATTATTAAATTACTAGAAGGAATATCATCATTGAATTCCGGCTTAATTTTCATTTACCCGGTGGCCCTATTATGCCCAGGGATTGCATAGTTTCATCCCTGTGAGTTGTGGCCAGTGTTTATACAGTTTTAGACTACCAGAAACTGTTTTTCTAAATTCACTCTATCATTACGTCCGTAAGAGATTCTTTGCACTACGCCATTGTCGCTTCTATGTCGAACCTATTCGTAAAATGTTATATTTTGGCTACAAATATTTTAAATTTATGGCGTTTGAAATATTGACTTATGTATGTAATGTATCCTAGGATGAATTTTTCTTTTAAATAGAAATGTAGCAAACGAAAAATTTATATACAAATGTTTAATATCTTTCTACTTTAGTAATCCAATTGACATTTTCGGAAATGCATTCGCACATTACATTTATATATAGGCTGACTGACTTGTTTTTTCTAAGGGTGTAGGTTGCTTGTTTCTTTCGGGTGCAAATTATTCTTTGTTAGTCAACTCGATTTTTCACACACAAAATCCTACTCCGTTCGATTGTCGAATGTAGGAAGTCCGGGGTCACTTTCCACCGCGCGATAATGAAGTCCTTGTATCTTATGTGTATTTCACTATTTTCTTAAATAGGTGATTAGTTATTCACCAGTTATTGATACATTGGAGATTGATTGTTTTAGGAAGGGTATTATATTACCGAGGTTAAGACAAGTGTGTAGTTGACAAGTGGAAGTTCTTAATTCGGTTTTTCTTCACATGAACTAGGCTCCGCTGAAAATTGAAGCCAACTTTACAACTTTAAGCTCACCAAAACTGGTAAGGTCTCTTGAAATATAAATTCTTTGGGAACAGAAATTCTGAACTACAGAGGCGTTTGAGGAAAGTCTTTTATATGATAATAATTTATAATTTATAAACAGCTAGGCCGACTGTGCACAACTTCATTTATCGAAATTATGACACTTTTCAAACCTTTATTCGAAATAAACTAAACCTACTTCGGCGAATTAAATTCCAAACCAGTTTCTCAAAAACCACATCATTCATACATAATAAAAATGAGATCATACTGACTGTGACCGGTAAGATTAATTTGATAGAGCACTCCCATTAATTGGCATAGGCATTGCCTAGGTCTGATGGCATAAGGACGTTTCAGTAGAATGTGATCGATTTCTTGTAGTATCCCTAGTAGTAGATATGATTAGAATTATACGTTGTATGCTTGTGCGATAAAATCCTCACCACACTAGGCAGTCGTTCAAGAAATAAATAGGGATTGGCGGTGGGAACCTTAATTTCTCTATAATTTTGGGAAAATTTCACTGGAATCCTAAAGAGGGTTGTCGAAAATGAAGTCCCGCTTCGTAAATATCAATATTATCAACGTGTTATCAGTACAGGCATAAAATTCAGACTTTATCACAAGGGGGCTTCATTTCCGATACCTTCTCAATGATATCTTATGAAACTTTCTCCAAAGTTTCGTGAATGGAGTCTATTTTTCAAAAAAAAATCTTTATCCAGCTACTCATTCTTGATATTATCTCACCTGTAGAGTTTACCGAGACAGTTGGTGTGCTTGATAATGTGGATGTATTTTGGTAGCAGAGTATTCGCCTCTCTAATTTGATGATGTCAAGTTCAGACAAGTCGGGAGTCTCTTCAAACTCAAAACCTGCCGTCGAATTGTTCTCCATTCGCAATACTTCACTTCAATCAATCACAATTCTGTCCATGAATAATAAAATACGACACAATTCCTGTTTGTTTACACGCACACTTCGGTTGACCTTTGACACTTCAGATTCCCCTCTGATTTTGCTTCAAACACTTGAAACTTTCCAACACCGAAATTTGTATGAATGATTACACGGACACCACTCTCCGGCTGCTTTCACGTCGGACCTATTCAGAGAAAGTGAGAGAAAGTGTTTACCCCAAATTTACTTTTGTCACTCAAAACAGTAATAATAAAATGAAAGTGGACTTAAGAACATTTACAGTGTGGACCATAACATTTTATCCTTACGTCTCAATTAGAAGCATTAAATTGCAGTGAATTTTCAGACCGTCCGTAAAAGTTAAAATATGCTAATAGTTACTTCTTGCAATCTAACAAACGAATGTCCTGACATTGGCAACGCATAAAATATTTTTCTGTACATAATTGAGTAGGTGCAAAAAATATATCCCACTTTATTCTTAGCCTCTGCCGGATGTGCTTGAAATTCACGTGGAAGAAAATCCTATCGTTTAAACTGTTAGCTCAAAAATTTTATAAATTGGGGCAAATGTATATGCGATTCAGCTTCAAAACTTCTTTGGTCTAATATTTTCAATTACCGCTAAAAGCAGGAAGTAAGAAGAAATGTTAGGAACTCGTTATTCCGGGCGAAACTCGCTTAGAAATTCTTTTTGATTTCGTATGAGAAATACATAAATATTTTTAAAAGTGGTGCAGAGCGAATAGAATTTTTCCAAATGTACATTTAGAACAATTTTCTACGAATCTCCAGATAACTACTTTAAAACCGGTGGAAGCTAGAAAAAAATTTCTTTGAATATTTCTTTGCATTTCCGAGAATTCAATAAAACAAAATCTTCCTCATATCCAGCCATAAATAGTTTTACCTACGGGGTTCCCATTGTGTCCTGGATAGTCCAACATAGGTTTTTGTCTAAAACCAGAGAATCTTCGGGAGTGCGTTCATAATTAGGACTACCGAATTTATTCCAATTAATGCCGGGTGTTCAGAAGGTTCAGAATTCAATGGATTTCAAGACTTCCTGCATTAGGATATGTCGAGAAAGTTTGAGAAAGACCCGGCTGATATTAGAATACCGGCTTAGACCTGAACCTGGGCACTAAAAGAATAAATATGGCACTAAAAAATCACAAATTTACGAAAAACTAATCACACACTGCTGCTTTTTTGAGGTTTCTGTACAAATTCTGACATTTTCACTTCAGATTTTTCTAATTCATGAGAACAACTTTTGTATCAAAATTGAGCTTCTACTTCCTCTTGGAATTTAATTTCAAAACGTTTTTTTTACATAAGATTTTATGATGCATTCTTATATTTCTATTTCGAGAATTTGAGTAAGTATTCGGAAAGCGTTATCTTAACATGAAAGAAAAAGCTTCGGGCTATACTCTGTTTCTGTGTAATTCTTCCAGATAACCAAATATTTGGGATCCTGTACTTGAATAAATATGAAACAAGTCAAGAGTCAAAATTTCAAATTCCGCATTAAGTTTCCCTCTTCAAAGAGTAAAAGTAAAAAGGAGTCAGAATAACGAAGCGTTCTGGTTAAAAAATGTGTGAGTAGAAAAAGCGTGGTCGAAGTAGAATGTCAGCTTTGATGGAATACGTCATTTTTCAAATCTACTCTTTACATGAACTACTCTGTTATTTACTAGCTCAAGAAAATCTACGATACGCGGCAGGCAGTAATTTCTTAAACAACCTAAGGCATGCCGTGCTTCTGACTGTTGAGACGTGTCTTGAATTTTTGAACTCCAAGCCAAAAGGCAAATCTAAACTCACTCTGTTGATATTTTTCTTTTTGAGGAAAATAAGTCTAGACAAGTTTGATAAATGATATGGGCGTGGCTGGAAAATCCAACCTAATATTAAAAGTTTGCTTGAATATTTCTAATTTTGTAGGTTTCACATTTTAAGCCTTTATTAGATTTTTTAATCTCTCGCTTGACATAGAACGAAGACAATCCTGTTATATGAATATTTTCTGCCTTTGCAATGTATTACGGCCACGGAGAAGGTCGGGTCGGTATTTTTTAAATTCAAGGGATTTTTTTATTGGTATAATTCTTTCGACACTCACGGATGAATCAGCGACCTTAATAAAACATATCCGAGCCAAACATTAAAAACTGCCGTCAAACTGCAGTAGTCTTTACATTAATAGTCATATCAAAAAATATATGACACGGTGGTTTAATGCCCAAACCTGAAGAATGGAATCTCTGTGTTTGTTTCTATTCAAAATGCATCAGTATTTCCAAAATACTTTTATTGTTTACGAAATTATGAATTGTAATGATAAATTCGGATAATTTTATCATAAAGTGATAATCATTAAGGAGTCGATGACGAGAAATCTGGAATCTGCAAAGGACATCACGCGCTAGTTTTCTTCAGATATTGTCATTTTTGAGTCTGGATTGTAAGACATTGACTCCTGGGTCAATGTTCTTTAATAAAATTTGCTACACGCATATCATACTATGAATGAACTTTAAGAATTGAGCCTACGGGTTAGGGAAGAAGATCTTCTTACGATTCTCGATATATTGTACGCGATACCGCGCGTGTAACTTGTGTGTATTCTTTTGAAAAAAACTGAAGTTATTTTCGATTGCATATTTCCTAAAAGTAAATCTGTTCGTGGTTCGTTCGTGTTTGGTAGGGAAAATTGGTCTCGCGTCGTTTCCTTGATTCATGCATGTATTTTTTTTTACTTGATCAATTTTATGATGACAAGATGCGACGTTTCTCATTCCTTCCTAGAAGTTCTAATCGGATTGGGTATTCCGTACTCCGACCCGATTGGATTATTCGGATTATATGTTGCCAAACCTGAATTCGTACTTGCCGGATTGACGTTTTTTAATTTAAAATTACGCAATATGAGGACATCATTGGCTTAGGAACGGGATACCTTATGTACAACGTACAATACTGCATAGAATAATATTTCCGGACTGATCTGTCAAATCTAATTTATTAAAAAACCTGTCGCCGATCCGAATCGGTTACTCTGCAGAATCCGGACTAATCCGAATTGTTCAAAACCTTGCTTCTTCTATTTCCTTGAAGTTCTGCAATTCTGGTTGCGGAATTATTGAGATGACACTTTGTGAAATTGACAAGGACGACGTGAGGGCTCATGGGACACAGATTATTTGGATCCTTGATCTGACAAACTAAAACTTTCCCAGTTAGTTCGGATTAAGAAATAGAGACAGACAGAAGTGCGGTCGAAGTCCAAGGATTTCATGTGCACGAAAAATAAATAACCATGCGACTGATGCGACGCGCGTCGTGCTTATTTTAGATCGAACAAGAAAGGATGCGATTTTCTCTGGAAAAACAAAGAAATCCAAACTTTTCGATTAAAAGTTTTACAAACTCAATTTTAAATTACGGACAGAGACAGAGAGAACTAACGACCACGAAGACGGCATGTCATTGATGTCATGCCATGTTCAAAATCCTGAAACCTTTTTTCCTATTTCACATAATTGAAGTAATTGAGAAGAGTCATTTGATTAGAGAGTTCGCGTGCCATACTGTGCTATAGTAAAAGAAAGAGACAGAGATCCAATAATCCAATTCAATTCAATTCTGGATTACTTTGGATTTGGAGTTAGCATCAGGCGCAGACAGTTGGCAGATCTTTCCTTGCAAAAATATCATTAGGTTGGCGCATCAGGATTGCTAATTAGGACTTATACACAATACAACTCATCTATATTCAGAATTCGAAAGAAATTGGGGCATTTATTAATTACATAAATAGTAGGAGTACGCTAAAAGATCGACCTCACTTCATTTTGATAAAATGGTAAGAACTACAAAAAAAAAATTCGAAATGCAAAATTGTTTTGAATTATTGATTCAAGGCTGGAATTGCACCAGTTAAATTAATTAAATGCACTTACATTTCAAAAGTACAGATTCTATTTCTATTTCCTAAATCTACCCTGAAGCTTCCAATTGTGTAAAATTATTATTCCCATTGTTCATGCTCATATTGAAAGAATTGTACATCGTATTACCGTAAATTACCGAATAGAGCCCCGCGGCGCTGTTCATTCTGACAGGTTCGAAGGTCAAGGATTCTCACAACATTCCCCATTCTGGTTATTATTATGGAGAAAGCTGAAGAAAAACCCGTGATCTAATTGAACAGCAGGCTCTAAACGCCGAAAGGGCTCCATTCCGTCATTGACGGTAACTATTTAGAAATCTGAAATTGGTCACTTGAATATTGGATTCTGAAAACTATTTAGAACAATTTTGATTGAAATTGTGGATGAAGACGATGCGTTGAGCTTAGCGTCTGCAGTTTATTTGGAAATTGTTCAACAAACTATTGGGACATATTTCAGCTTTTTTCGTCTCTTTTGTGTACAGCTGTAAAGTTTGTAAAGAGTATCCGATGCATATAAATTTATAACTTACAGTGATTTAATTCTAAGAGGAAGTTTTGTGGACACATTTAAAGGACTTTCCTCTAGAACATTTAAATTTTAAGATAAGTATATTGTTGTTGTTCATCCTTTCTAAGTTTTGCAATTCTGCCAGCCGATTGCTTACACGATAATTTTTATGGCGACCCTTCAGGCGAACCAGTGGGGATATGAGAAATGTGGAAGGTCAAGCTGGGCATGTCATACAGAATTTTATTCACGAATAATTCAATTGCTATATCACTTCATAAGTTCATAATCGAATGTGCGGAGCGGCGCTGATGAGCACTCTGAATGTTTGTGTAAAAAATCTCAATTAGAAGGAAAAATCAGGGAGAGAATGGGCAAGAAACATGACTGAGAAAAGCAAAAAAAATATCAAATGAAAATTTGACGATTGCAACTTTAGCTAAAAATATTAAATGCTGTCCCTAGGGTTTGGGAACAGTCGGGACTTCACATAATTCCAATTACGTGGAATTTAAATTTAATTTAAATTTATTTGTCTAAAGAAAATTTGAATTCTGGCTTGCTCCATTTTCCATTGTATTCAAGCAAATTGATTATGGAGGAATTGGAATTTGATGTCATGTACGATTGCTTCGGGGTCTGAAAATTCATTGGAAAATTTACGAATATATTCCAACAAAAATTAGTAGGCTAGAATTGGCATCCGCCAATTTACGGTAGCCGTAATGTCTCTTAATAAAAATATACGTAATCCCCTAATTACGCAGTGGGATTCATCTAAAATCATTGAGAAAATCTAAGCGTTCCTTTCAACTCAAGTTAAATTTAATTATTGTTGACTTGGAATGTTACGTCACACAATTTTATGGCATTTATGCTTTCTGGGGTAAGAATTTAGCGTTTCACATATTTTGTCGTGAGTTTGAAAGTAAACAATTACTTTCCAAAACAGTTGTTGAAAGCAGTGCGGTTTATCTATCGGAATATTATAACAGCCCGTGGAAATCAGTTTGGTTATTCTGATCGTGAGCTATTATACTCCGTGAGCTAGGAAATGGAACATTATGACATTAATGAGGAATTCTTTGACACTGACTTCGTGCCAAAACAAGAATCCATGACAAAAAAGTGTATCACGTTTACTGAAATTTATATGATTTTCCTTGAATGATTCATCCAGACGAGTCAAAGAAAAATTGAAATCTAATGTATAAGTGATGTACAGAAATCCGCAAGCCCTTGCAGTTTTCTACGTCCTTGCTCCTATTGTATACTTTATTTCTGTGCCATCGTCTACCAGTAATTTCCAGTCTCATTGTTTTTATTAAATAGTTTCATTTTAATCGACTTTTGCTGACGTGTGATAAAAAACGTTGTGTAAAGTAGGCCGTTGGAGATTAATATTGTACATGGTTTAGAAAATGAAAACTGAAAAACAAGTATTGAATTACAACAATTTCCCTGTATAATCACTGAACCATTTCTACTAATATGAGACCTACAATATGAGTCAGTGTTAACAAAATAAATAAAATTAGTCTTACCGGTTTTTCAGTTTAGTCTGCGACTTAATTTAATCGAGCACAAAGTGGAAAATTCGGCAGTGGCAGTATAGAAACTATAACATTTATGACAGTATTTTCTGATTTACCATAATTTGCAAAAGTTCTTTAGCAGATGGTCCAAATACCGATGAAAAAAAAATTAAACTGCGTGATATCAGTTCAAAATTCCACCAAAGAAAAATAAGTCAATTTACTCAACTACGTTACTTCTGAATGACGGATGTTTAAATTGTCTTTCATTATTTCATTATCCCAAGTCAATCTCACGATTCACACCACACGTGTGGGAATGAAAACAAAAAAAAATCGATCATGAAAACTTGTTTTATATCATGTTAATAATTTACTTTTGATACAAGAAACTGGCACGCTCAGAATATCCGATCTATTCTCTCAAAGTCTGGGACTGCACTGAACTCACTTGTACTTTTCCAGAACACCAACATTCATCTAAAGCAGAGCAATAATGCAAAAGTTTTGACGAGGAAACATTTTCACCGTTGGTTCATGATTATTCATTATAAATATCTTAAAAAGTCGTGATATCTAGTCGGATTACACACGCAACTAAAATATATTCAGGTCAATTGTTCTGTCGTTTAATTCGGATATTTTGGAAATACTCTTTTTGGGTGGCGGGTTCAATTTTTTTCAAAAATCTTTGGCTAATTTAAATTTTATTTTATTTCAAATCTATCATATTTGACAACGGATGATGTGATCGGTCAAATTAATTTTGAATGAATTTGGTTTTTACGTTTAAGAAAGTTTCCTCGTGGAAAAGCAAGCTGTTGAAGGCTATATACGCCTCCACCCGCCCCATCATTCTAGAAGAAATTCTCGCACAACACAAATACTTGCCAAAAAAAAGTTTTCAATCCTGAAATTGAATCAACGCATAAGTCGCAAGTAAATAAATATTATGACCAAAGGCGTACAAAGTTGTGTTGACATTTGTCAATCAAAAGGGACAACATTTTATTCGGAATTTCGAGTCCAATCAGTTCTATAATTCTGAGTCATGACCACTTACATCAGACAATTGCTTGCATTATTTTTTACATACTCAATGACATCTTCCATAAACTTAATTATTAGTGAAATGTACTTCATGTTTATTTTTTGGTATTCCATTCTATATTCCTCTCTGTGATATTTTATTTAATACTCATTCCATTTATGGATCACCCTGTACTCGGAACTCGGAGAACAAAACTAGCAGAACAGAGTGAATATTTGTTTTGATTTATGAGAACACGATTGGCAATTATAGTCGAGGGGGCTGACGCTGTGCTAGAACTTAATACCAATGTTTTTGAAGCAACTAAAGAATCCATAAAAAATTGGCTGATAAAAAAGTGAATTGTATTCTCTGTTGTGACTGACGTAATTCGTGCATAATTGAGTTAAAAATTGAGACCTAACCGCGAGAATTGCATTGAAGAAATAAAATAACTCGTCGGTGGATAACAAAGCAATAATTTTTTTCATCTCAGAATTGTTTCAGGCCTTGCATTCACTGAGAAGCTCTAGTTGGCAAATTCTTTAGTGCGTTGCAGCACAAAACAGGGGCATCATTTTGTAATGTACAGGTTTCTATTTCCTAGGACAGACAATGCATGATAATCACTATATGCCCGGTATCATAGCGAAGTCCGGTAGCCACCTAATCCTCAACTCTTTTTACGAGCGGACTATAAATATTGTGTATTCCGGCTAATGTTCAAAAAATAATTACTCCGTCGTGTTTGTGTTTGATGACTCGACACAATATTTATTATTTACACCGTGCACGGCGCATTAGAATCTTCCAGTCAAACCTGAAACGAATACACGAAACTAGAGGATAACGTGACACGCACATAATTAAAAACTTATGGTCAATCTAATTCGGAGACATTTGGGTCAGAGTCAGAGACAGGGAATTCTTTATTAGAGTCGTAATATTCCATTTACCAACAAAAACTAAATTGATTTCTACTGGGGGTTAAAATTTTCCGACTGACGAAACTCACTGCTTGACCAAGAGTGCTTGACCTCAATTGAACTGACCGTATGAGGAGTTTACAGACTCAACAAGCGCCGGCCCTATTTTTACAATTTTGTAATAAAAAATTAATTAAACTTGACCTCATCTGTGTTTCCAAATATACCAATTAGAATTAGTAAATTAATTGTGGACCAGTCCCTGATTTAAAAAACCGGTCCCTAATTAATAGAAACTTGGCTCGTAATACAAACCGGGTCTGAAGGAGGCTAGTCTAAATAGTAACCCGGGTTTGTGATAGGTATGTTACAAGTGGTGTTGTTTAGTTGACACAATATCAGATTATTATTAATTAATCAATCAAAATCTTTTATTAAATCGGCCGAAGCCGAATCACAAAGACCACGCTATAACAAATAAACATTTATTACAAATTATTAATACGTATAATGGCAATATAATGGCAAAACTTGGGGGGGAAATGAAAAACGGAGAGAAACCCATCGCATCATTCCAAATTGGATATTAATAATAAATACACCGTAAATGACCTATTTGAATAGCAGCTGCCAAATCGGGTCTTTCTCCGGCTTGCTCCAAATAACCTAATGGAGCAAGTTCTTAAAGACTTTGATCTACGGACCTGCCTAGGAAGTGCTGAACCAAGGATGTCTTATGTTAGTTTGATTTTCAAAAACGGAAGCTTATTGTCGTTAATCTTTTTTGTGGATATGTTATATGAAATATTGGATAAATCTTGATACCTGACTTCTATATTTCGATAGTTGTGCAATTGTATAAACATTAAAGGGCGTTTTCTTTTTCAGAATATAATGTAGAATTAAGATCTTTAACAATTATAAGAGGTTGTTATATGTTACACGAAAGGATGTTTGATATCCGGAAAATCTCAACTTTTGACGTTTTTTTCTCGTATCTCAGATATGAGATATTTCATGATATTTCTCCGTCAATCCGGCGAGTCAATGTAACTTTTTTTTATAAAAATAATAACCGGAATTGGCTTTATCGGATGCACCCGTCCATGGTGAATCTCACCCCGAAATCAGAATTTCGAAATTTGGAATTTTAGTATGTCAAAATTTGATTTCAAAATGGGACTAATTTTGTAGCGTAGAAGGCTGGGAGTGCTTAGGTGCCCCATCCCATATGCACAACTGTGCTCCTCCAAGACATGATGTTGACGTCATTTCAGGTCACACTCATTCAGGTATTTACATCATAGGTGTCAATACCACACTTGGTCATTACCCTAAGGACTACAAGGTACGCGAAATCAGCCATTTCGGATGACCTTGGACAGAATTGAGGTTATAATTGGCCATGTTGACCTTTTGACCTTCGGTGAACAATGCGCGGTCATCCGGTAGCTATAAGGCATATATGACAATACTAAAGGTGGTCCTTGGCTTAAAGAGTAGCACATGTCCAGAAATTTGCTTTTTGGGGGTAGTGTTGGACTTGTTCCGAATATCACATTTAAGAAAACTGTAACATATAAAATTGTCGGCCATGCTGTAACCTGGGTGGCCACCATTGCATTGACGGGATTGGTTAAAAACAGAGGGGTATGGTTTCATTTTCAAAACGTTTTTAGTCGCTTCCCATTCCACAATTGATTCAGGTACGACCGGATTATGGTACCTGGAGGTCCCTAGAACAGTAATCCGCTGTGACCTGACCCAATCGCCGAATGGGGTACGGCGATGTCAAGGTCACAAGGTCACATGGGGAAGCGCCATTTTTTCAAATTTTTACCTCGGACAAAATTCTAAAATTATGTCCAGAAAAATAAAAAAAATATGAGATACGACACTTACATTCTAAATCTTCAAGTTTCTACTGCATACTTCACTGAATAATATATAATTAGCTAAAAGGTCATCACGAATAAGCAGTGGCGGGTCTAGGAACAGGCACAAGTAGGCCCGTGCCTACGTGTGATTTTGTGCCTGTGCCTACATGACAAAAATTAGCCCGCATTGTACTAAATATTTGGTGTTAAAAAGACGTTTTACATGCAACATATATTACAAAAGGCCGAAAAAAAATTTTGGCCTCCGGCGGCCGCTCCGCGGGAACCGCCGCAAGCGGCGGGCGTCCGGTTAGATCTAATTGTGCTTACGTGCTAAAAAATCCTAGACCCGCCACTGCGAATAAGTCAGAGGTCAATCCAAATTTCGACTTAAGAATTCCACTATGTGATTTCAAAAAATTAGGTTTAAATAATAGGTTGAAATCAAGGTGATCGGACTACCTCAAATTCTGGCCTCGTCGGATTGACAGAGAAATGCTCAAAAAAAAAATAGTTAATAGTGGTTTGCTTTGAAAAACAGTATTAATAATTCTAAAAAAAACTGGTCTAGATTTGACCACCCGAGTACGTCTGTCGTCCCGAGTACGTCATAGCGTCTGTGCTATGCTATACATCCCATAAGCAGCGTGAATTTCAGGTTTAGAAATCATGTCACCCAATCCGCAAAATTAAACCTGGGGAACATCTGGACCGGACCTAAAATGGGTCGTGGGCCAGCAGTGGGACAGGGCCAACTCTGGGAGAATTCCGGGTAATTTACGGCCCGGACTTATCCCAGAATTGATCCAGCGCTGGCCCGCGACCCATCCCAGACCTTTCCCTGGACCGGGCCAGCCAAGGGGAATGACTGGGGATGCGCCGGGAAAGCATTTCCTTATGCTTTGGGCCAAATCTGGCCCTGTCATTGAAGTCTACATTAGTGAATCAATGTAATGCCACATGAACCTGCTGGCCCGACTTTTCCCAGGTGTGGCCCAGAGTGTCGCCAGAGCATCTTTGCGGGTTGGGCAGGATTTTTTCAGATTTCTTTACCATTTTAGGTGAGATTATTTTGTGGTTCGTAACTGTAGTTGAAACGAATCTAAATGCCCGGATCCTTTTCATTTCTCGTCGCTTCTTAAATTATTTATAAAAATGTTTTTGTATAAATTCCACGCAAAACAGACTTCCCTTCCCACGGTCGACGCTGCAAAATATATTTATTTTGTATCCTATCGAAAACAAAACAGTGGATCCTGACTTCAAGGATGATGCTGCTTCGACCTCCAGCAATCCTTTACGAATTACGATCCGCTTCATCAGTATTTTCAGTGTACAAGAATATCCGCATCTGAGGAAAATTACGACGACAAACCGCCCTTCTCAAGTGTTCCCAAGTAGGAATAAATGCAGCAAGAACTACAAAACCCACGGGGAAAACCTCAAGTCACGTGTTCAAAATTTTACACCATAGATTACTATGTGAATGAGAGAATGTTGGTATTCGTTGAATAAAACTGTTCTAAATTATAAACAGCACATTATGTCATCAGAATTTATTAATAGAACTCATAAAAATGCATCCAAATTAACGTGATTTATATATGTATATTTTATCTCAGGAGTTGTGTTGAACGTAGCATAAAATATTTTGACTTTCAGTTGTACCTACTAATAGAAAACAGTTTAAATAGCAGTTTACGCGGAAAATAATTTTGTCTAATATATGAATATGAACATCATTCAAAAATAATATGGTGGCATTTTGGTCTAGCCGACATCAATACGGCTAGCAAATCGTCGCACCAAACTTTCAATTCATTGCATTGTTGCATCGAGTAATGTCGAATTATTGGGACGTTAAATCTGCACACTCCACCCGAGAAATTGACAATTAAGTCCAACCTTTTTGTGCCATTAATTAATTTTTGTTACAAATAACATAACATGTATAATGTATAAGGGAGTTGAGCCGGTTTCCTGCAGCTAGAATGAACTTGAGAAAACTGCAAGTAACTGACGAGACAGATAAAGTTAGCTGGATCCTGGATCATGCGATTCAAAATTCAAGAAGTCATACTTTAAGGGATGATTTGAATGTTATAAAAAAACAATTTTGAACAAAAGTGCTAATTTTTCGCATTCATGAAGTAATTGTGTTAAAAAATTACCCACTTTCTCCAGAAATTATCTGAAAAATTAAATAGGCACCATAAAATTCACTTTCTAAGTCTGTCACTTGGAATGTTAAGAAAGGCTTCGAGTTTGATTCCCATAAGACCACGTGTTAACAAGTGTGGATTCTCGTGAGTTCAATAGGGATCAGAGATGGGTCAATTCCTTTTCAATCTGTACTTAAGTACAAAGTACCAAGTACAAGTCCGTACTTGGAATTGGACTTAAGTACTTTTGGAGTTTGCGAAAAG
>JAQFYE010001722.1:0-21255 GCA_034694305.1 Protaphorura glebata | reverse complement strand
GCGACGTCAATAGAAAGTTGTTTAGGCAGACGAAATTTTTCGCGAAAATCTTCAAAAAAAGTAGTTATGGTTCCTCTCGCTCCCACTAAAAGACCAATCACCTCCAGATGACGAAGCTATCTTAATCTTTTTCATTCATGGTCATTTTAAAATTTCTTGGTCATTTTGTCTTGATCATTTAAAATTACTTGTTCAAATTTTCTTGGTCATTTAAAATACTTTCTCATTTAAAAAACCACACAGCTCCTTTTTAGTATTCCGATAATTTAAAAATACCCTCTTCATTTTTAAATGTCCATATTATTATATTTATTTGAAAATAGCCGGGTCATTTTAAAATTTCTGGGGTAATTTTCAACACCCTGGTTAATTTTGAGATATCTTTTGTATTTTTATTTTAATATCCTGGTCATTTTGAAATATGTTTGTTATTTTTAGATGCCTTTGTCATTTTCAAAAATCGCAGTTTATTTTCAAATATCGTAACATTTTTTATCATTTAAAATATGTCTTTTACTCCCATTTGCTGTCCGAATAGATGTATGAGTGAATCTGACAGTTATCTGATAATATCTAGGTCTAATATCTGAATTATCTTTTCGGAAGAACCCTCACAAATTATTTTTAAATAATCTTCATGCAGACTAGAATACCGTCCCGTGAACAATGGATTGAAAATGGATTGGAAAATGGGAGACATTGAAGTATTTGGTATTTCAAATGGGGACAAACCCGCGGCCGCCATCTTGAAAGCCAAGAAAGAAAAGAGTGAGCATTTTTTTGAAGTTTGCTACGAAACGAGTCCATTGGATTCAGATGCTGAGAAAAGGATCCGATTGAAGGGAAAAGCCTTAGAAATTGTTTATCATGCTAAAACGACGAAACAAGTTCTCAAGAGTTTTACTCCATCTTCTGAAGTACAATTTTCAAGGTTAGAAAATTATTTAAAAGATTGTCGCAAATATGTTGTTGATCTCGACTTCCTGAACAACTCTTGTGAAGGTTCTACTCCGATAAGTCCAATCGTTTGGTCTTGGTTCTTAGAATTAACGACATGGGCCATTTTCTTTGTGACGTCATAAAAATTCGTGACGCCATGATGACGTCACAAAGTATAAATTTGTAGAATCCAAATGGTCCGAGGTAGAACCTTCACAATAGTTTTTCAGGAGCTTCTTTTTGAGAATTTTAAATGAAATCCAATGATTTGAAATTAATTTTAGAATTCAAGCAGATGCGATGACGAAATTGAATGAATTTAAAGAAGTGTCTTCGGCTAGTTTGAGACGAATGGTCCACACCAGAGGAGAATTGCTCATTGAGATTGATTTCGTGGCTCCTTATTTCATTATTCCACAGAATGGAGATTTGGATGAGTAAGACTTCAATTCAAATAAAAAAAATGTTTACCAACATTAGGTCGAGGTCATTATTTTGTTTTAAATTTTAGGGGTGGAAATATCTTGATCATTGACCTTGGAGAACTCCAAGTAAGGACGGATTCGCATGAACCTCGAAAACCAGGTCACAATATCGTAGCCCCGCAAGTCACGTCTGGATCTTCAAAGCAACAGCCCGATGAAAATGGACTCACACCAGAGTTTCTTCAACTTTATTATGAGACTTACTTTGTTCAATTGAACGATTTTAGAGTAAGTGTGGAATTTTAAAAAAAATTCTGACCTAATGGTTAGGGTACCTTCTCTGGGCAAAATGGAAAGGAACCTCATCTCTACAAAAAAAAATTCGTCCAATTGTGTACAGTTCAGGCACATTTTTTTCGGTTTTGGTTTAAAATATAGAATTGATTTTTGAAATTTTCAATTTTCCCTCAAAATCGTATTCGAAATTAACAAACATTATGGTCGGTATTTCGTAGAGATCGGGTTGCATTCCATTTGAATACTAAGGTACCCCTAGTAGTAGGAAAATAATTTCAGGGTAGAAACGTCTCTTGAAAAGTGACCTCGAAGCTTACAAGGGAACCTTTCGAAGTGATCATCGAGTATAGATTTCAAAATTTTTGTGTAAGTTCATTCACTTATGCTAACACAGTCATGATGGTTTTGGGGCAAAATGCTTTGGATGACCTTCGGAGGTCAAAAGGTCACTCTTATCACACTCACACAAGGCCGCGGAAATGGTTTTTAAATTGCCAATCTCTGTACATACATCTTGACCTCTGGAGGTCACCCGAAGTATTTTGTGGCAAAACCAGGACGAGATATTTCGCACACTACTTTACCATAAGCGAATATATTTGCAGATAAATTGTCAGGTCGAAATTCGATGAACACTTGGAAAGGTTCCCTGGTTAGTTTGCTTGAGAATCGTATTAAAGAGGTGATTATTAATTTGAATAATCTTAGGTATTGTTGGCACTCCGTGGTGAAGACTACAAGGTTGCCCTCCAGGATAAGAATGGATTGGGCGTGGGAAAGAAATCAACAGATTTGCTTCGATTCAAAGAATTTCTATTGACTGTCAACGAGTCTCTTTTGGTCTCAAATCCAACGGCGCCTAAATTCATTGCCACAGCGTCTCTTCCACTCGTCGATTTTGAAGTTACGGAAGAACGATTGACTCAACTTTTACGACTCTTAATCTCACTTCCTCTTCCGAAATCAAATAATTTGTCCGAGGTATGCTAAAAAAAACCTGTCTTTGTTGATTTTGTTTAGTTTCGACAAAAATATCTGTATTTCCACTGTAAAGATTTTAATACGATATTTTTCCTTTTAACACAAAAATATTTCGAGTTTCGTTTTAAGCCTTTTTTGCTACAAATATTTATGTTCTTCTGAATATTTTCTTTCTGATAATCAAGATTCCTGTGTCTGTCTATTCTTCCAAAAATCGTTTCTGATTTCTTTGTCTTGAGTTGGGGACAGAAATCTGGTCACTTCTGCAAAAAATATTTTTGTCGTCGATATTTTTTTGGTCTGGTGACAGTAATGTGTCCATTTTTGTCGAAGCATTTTTGATTTATAGACATTGTTGAAAGTATTTGATTTTATGAAGTATTTTTTTTTATAACGTTCTGTAATTAGGAGCGGATATCATGGCTGAGTTTAATTTGAATTTTAGTTTATTCAATTGTCAAGCTTTCAGAGACTTTTTCCGTCTCCTTCTTCAGGACGATTTTGTGCAATAATTCGTGAAAATTATTTTAGGTGGTGCCTTCGTGAATAATTTTCATGAATTATTGCACAAAATCGTCCTGAAGAAGGAGACGGATAAAGTCTCTGAAAGCTTGACAATTGAATAAACTAAAATTCAATATTAAACTCAGCCATGATATCCGCTCCTAATTACAAAACGTTCAGAAATGTCCATGGTTTTAACGGCTTACAATCACTAGTTTTTTTAATAATTAACTTTTCAGAATATCTACGATGCCGAACCGAAACAAGATGTGTCTTTGGAAGAAATTGATAAAGTGGTTGTGCCGGCTGACTTTGACCCTGAGAATTCCGTCCAGTTCACTAACCTTATTCTGGATATTCGTCTTGAAGGTCATTTGGAAAATATTCTTTTACTTTTCTATGCAATTATCCGTAGAGGGAGGTAGGCTAATTTCCCCCATTTTCGAGTCTTTCGATTTGTGGGTGTGCTTTGAGGTTACATGCTCGAAGTACAGGGATAGAGCTGGGACAGGTAGTACAGGGGTAAATTGAGAATCTCACACCCAGGGTCATGGGGTCAATTAGTCTCCGTTACTGTTACCCAGTTTTATTTTATTTTTGTCTATAGCGTTTGTTTATTGATTAATATTTTTATTTCTGAAACAGCCATTAGAATCCACGTGTCCCGACCACAAGGAATCAATGGTGACTTGAAGCCTTTGTTGGATTTTGAACTGAAGAAGAGTAGAACGAAATTTTGTTACAAAAGTTTTGGAACAACAATTGAGTTTAGAATTGGAGGTCTGACACTCTGTGCCCTGTCACACAGTTTGCCTGACGCTTTTGGTCCTTTGTATTTAATTCAAACTCCTACCACTGTTGGCAATCAAAAACCCTTGCTTAATATTCGGATTTTTGTCGTAAGTTTTTTACTTTAAATATAATTTGAATTATTGAGTTAATTTTTATACCAGATTTTCCAAAAAACGAATTTTGTTTGTTTATGAATTTAAAAAAATAATTGTTTGCATATCATCATAAATATTTCCAGGTGACTCCGAGTTGTCCAAAGAGTGTAGCAAATCCAATCAAATTACAAATTACGAATGAAGTATCATCTGTCGACATTATTTTACATCAAGAAGTTTTATTGACGCTGTTCAGTTTTGCGGATGCAGTGATCAGTCAAATCACTAAGGAATTCGAAAAATACATGGAAGCAACTACTCGAATCCCAATTGGAAATGCTGCGATTACTGGGAATACCAAGAAAGGTGAACAAACATTATTTGTTACCAATTTTGCTGCGTTTTATATTAGAAAATTGAAAGAATTGATCAAATTTTTGCTCATTTTTACTAAAATATTGCAAAACAGATATTATTGCTGCACCCGGACCGACAGTACGACGTAATTCCCGGAAATACAAAGGAAATCCAATGGACATATTACTCAAACTGGAAACTAAAATGGACAGTTTGACAATTCAATTATCATCGGAGAGGAAGAATATTGTCAAATTGGCAGTCGTGAAACTTAACGTATCGATTCAAAAGACACCGTACAGTTCGGATTTCAAACTTCAACTCATGGACTTGAATTGTCTTAATTTAGACTCAAACAGTTCATATAAAAAGGTCAGTACTACTAGGGGTACCTTCTCTAAGCCAAATATTTTTTAAATATGTCTCATATTTTAGATTCTGACTGTGGAAGGGGACAAAATGGTGTTCGCTCATGTGATTTCGTACAGTGGTGAACAGAGTGGAGGTTCGAATGCTGTCGTTCAACCGGACCTCAGGATTACAGCTCAGACTGGGAGCCCCAAAATTGTCTGCCTCGGTTATTGTTTCAATGATATCATTGTGAGTTGGGTGGAGAAAATTTTTACAGGGTGGTTCATAACCAACCATCACTCAGAAAGGGGTGTAAATAAAGTTAGTTTTGAACCACCCTGAATACTACATAAACTAAATAATGGTGGAATTTAAAATGTTTTTTCTAACTCCTTTTCTGTTTCTCATTAGAAATTTGGTGACAAATTTAATTCCGTGACGAAAGCAATCAAGGAAGCATCTGCTACAGCTGAAGAAAATGTGAAACAAGCGTTCGGCGGCCATGACATTAAAATTTTACTTGATATTCAAATCGGAGCTCCGAAAATAGTGTTGCCAAGGAATGCGAACAGCACATCAGCCTTAATGGCGGATCTTGGGAATCTATCTTTCCAAAATACTCTGAGATTCGCAATGGCGGATTCAGGGAAAACAAAGTCAAAGGCACTCATCGATGAAATGAGCATTCACTTGAAGAGTGTCAAGTTGTCCAGGTTCGTATATTTATATTTTATGTATACTTTATATAGAACAGACGTTTCCAAGATCAATATTGGAAGCATTTATGCAGAACACGTATTTCCGATATAGAATATTTAAGGTGGAAGCACCAATAGCGAGTCACCATTTCCAAGATCGTTGTTGGAAGTGAGCGCCAATATGGAATATTCATTCCCAATATTAATATTGAAGCCGTCTATATAGAACGCACATTTTCGACACCAATATTGGAAGTATCAACTTAGAACGCACATTTTTGGTATCAATGTTGGATGCACCAATATAGAACAACAATTTTCGAGATCAATATTGGAATTGGAAGCATCTAGACAGAACATAAACTTTTGGTATCAATGTTTGAAGCACCAATATTGAACACCCATTCTCAATATTAATCGCCAATATAAGAACACAATATTTTCGATATCAATATTGGAAGCACCAATTTAGAATATCCATTTCCGATATTAATATCGGAAGCATTCCTAAAGAACACAAATTTTTGGTATTAGCATTGGAAGCGCCATTATAGAACACCCATTCCCGATATTAATCCCCAATTTATGACACCCCTTTTCGATATTAATATTGCAAGCATGTATATAGAACACAAATTTTTGGTATCAATGTTGGAAGCGCCAATATAGAACACCCATTCCGAATATTAATCGCCAATATAGAACAAAATTCTCGGTATCAATATTGGAAGCGCCAATATAGAACACCTATTTTCGATATTAATATTGGAAGCATCTAATATAACATTTTCTGATAATTTGAAGGATTCTTGTGAATTTGGAGACGCAGAAGATGAAAGCGGAGTATTCACTCTTGGAACCAGTTTCATTTCTTGGTAATCTTCACAGGAACTTATCCTCGGATTGGTACACAAAACTTCCCGCCGTAACTTTCATTGGGAAAGTGGACTCAACAGTGGTAAGCTGAACTTATTGTAGAATCAGAATCAGGATCCGGCTTCAATTCCTAGTTAGACCAATTTTTTTCCAATATTCGCATGTCTGGGAGTTCTCTCAAAATTTAGTAATTAAATTTTTTTGATATTTTTATTATAGCTGAGAATCAGCGATGACGACTACGAAATGGCTTTGACAGCGATGCTCCACTTTTTAGCTGGTTTTGAGGATGCAAAAAATACTCGCAAATCTCGCCCACAGTATGTCCGGAATGAAATTGGAAGAATTTCTGGTAAGCGACCGACAAGATGATTTGACAACTTCCCTTACTAGGTAAGCTCATACTGTCCAAACAAAAAATTGAAGTATGAGCTTACCTAGTAATAACGCGTTGTCTAGTCATTTGATTGAAATATTTAATTTTGTTCTGATTTTAGCGGAAATCCCAAGCACACAAGTTGCGGTTACTCCGGGGGATTTCGATGTTCTTTCAATTTCTATCAAATTAACTTTTGCAGAGCTCGGAATTATTTTGTACCAGGGGTCGTCTATGATAAACGTGAGATTTTTTTTAAATTATGAGATCTATCGATTTTTAATTATTTGAATTCAATTTCAGGAAGAAAGTCCACAAAATTTCAAAAACTTAAACTGCCTTGCGAAATTTTCTATCGCGGACATTAGGGCAGCTTTTGTGTCATGGGGTGATTTGAAGAGTAACTTTGAAGCTGTGAGTGACTTAATTGTTAATTAATTAATTAATTAATTATTATTTTATGTAGAGATTAATTCATTTTATAATTTTGTTAGTCAATCGGTGTCATTGGCTTCAAGGATTGTCGTGAATCCGCTGGTGCAATTTCTGATCTGATTCAGAGAAAAACGCTGTCAAATGACCCTGTTTTAAAATTCAGCATGAAGTTTAGCATTAAGCCGGGTGTAGTAAAATTTTGCCAAAGTACGTAATGTAATGTACTGTTTGTTGAAATTAAATCAAATAATTTGTTAATTCTTTTAACGATTAATTTTTGTCAATAATTTCAGTGGATTTTCATATGGAAAATTTGACTTTGATCGTTTGTCTGGATTATTTGGCTCAAGTCACTCTATTTTTTGCTGCGGCAGATTACACAGTCCCCAAATACGAAAGAGGTAACTCTAACGTTTGGCGCAAATTTTTTTGAACTGTTTTTGTATGTTATTCTTTGAATTGTTTTTATTTTTGGAAATACTTTTCTTCTGCTTTGCCAATTTTTATAACGTTTCGTCATTTTTTTAATATGATTTTTTTTGTTTTAAATACAATTTTTTATTTCTTCAGTTTTTGTGTAGTTTTGTCTCTTTTTATTACGATCATTCTATTTCTTTCAATTTTTGTCTTGTTCTGTCAATTTTTAATACTAATTTGCAATTTTTGTGATCTTTTTTCGTCTATTTTTTAATACGATTTTTTTTTTAAATTGTTGTGTTTCGTTTGCAACACGGTTTTTTATTTTCACAGTTTGTGTGCCATCTTTATCGTATCTTTGTGCTTTTTTAACGTTTTCGGTATTATATTTTCTGTTTTGTGATTTTTTGTATTCTCTTGTGGTTTTTATGAAAAAAAACTGACACTTTTTTCAATTTTTTCTGTTTTTAGAAATATATCCGGATTTATTTTTATCAAGTTTACATTATATTCTTCATATTTTTCTGCAGTTAATTTTTTTAAAATATCATATATTTTAGGTGACAGTGCAATTCAGATGAGAAGACTTTCTGATAGTATAAACGAGTCTTTCAAAAAACTTCAAAAAGAATCTCTTGTCATAAATTTGAGTCCAGGCGAGTTGGAATTGGTTCTGGTGGAAGACATGAATACAGTTCATACGAATGCCGTGATTTTGAAGGTTTATTTTTAATTTTCTACATCAAATCTTCTTTGAGAATTTTGTTGCTGAAAACGAAAAGAATAATTTTATTTTACTCTGGACAGTTTGAAACAGGAATGGAAATCTCATTCATTTCTCAAGAAGTCTACGGAACTGCCAGAGCTAATTTGTTGGTCAATACTTGCAATTATAGTCCTGCTCATAGGAATGCGACTTTGGCTGAAGTAAAATTTGTTTGAATTTAGAAAATTGAATTGGAATTTAGTAAAATTTTGTATTTTTTTTGACCAGGTGTGCAGTCCAATCGAAATGAACGTTTCCTTCGTTAAATCCAAAGCGTCTACGTCCAGTATAGTGGAAGTTGACATTTCCGACGTTTTTATTCGACTCAGCGCTGGTACGAAATTTCATTTTTTTTTTAAATAATTATAATAATTAATTTTTTAAATAAGTGCGATTTTTTAAATTTCCAGGAACAGTGGAACTTTTCACTAAAATTTCTAAATCATGGAACTCTGCTGCAGAAATAGCTGAGAAAGAAGCACGAAAAGAAGTAGACAATTCAAGCATTTGGGACACGAAAAGTGTTGACGACCTGGATTATTGGTTTCTTTCCATTGGCAAGAAATTTTAAAATATAAAATTTTGAAAAAAAAAATTAAAAATAAAATGCAAATTTTTTTCTTTGCAGAAGGTGCAGAAAAATATCTGCAAATGGACCAATCTACGCTCGAAATTGAAGATGACATTTCCACATACTCAGAGCATCTTCTAGTGAAACCGATTTCAATCGTAGTGACATTTGAGGTTGGAATGGATGCCACGACGACGCCACTTTTACTCCTGGACACAGTTCTTGACCTCCATGCTTTCAATTGGTCACGACAGGTCAAATTTTTCTCCTTGCTTCTCAGGCATGGTCAGGGAATGTCAATTAATTTACATAATTTCGAATTATTACAGATTTTGTTTTCTGGCTCACTCCAATTCGCAATGGCCTACAATAACACAAAATTTGGGACTTGGGAATATCTCATTGAACCCGTTGAAGTTGGACAATATGGGTCGGCTACTCATAAATCTTGGGAAGCAACTTTCGTGGTAACTACTTCCTGCGTATTTAATATTCAGACTTGAGTCAATTACTTTAAAAATGTAATTAATTACAAATTATACCCTCATTTCTGATTGTAATTAATTACAAATTACAAATACATGGAGACATTTTGAAAGTAATTAACTACAATTACAATTACGTGGACAAAAATAGAAAAGTAATTCATTTCAATTACAATTACGTCATTGTAATTGAATATGGAATTACAATTACAAATTACAATTCAAATTACTTTCTCGAAATGATGATTTTATGTGTGCTAACGTTATAGTTACATCTTTGTATTTGATGGTCACATTTTTATGTAATTGTAAAAGTAATTGAGAAAAATATAAATTCAATTACAAATTACAATTACAATTACACACAATTTGTAAAGTATTTAATTACAATTACAAATTCCAGCTGGGATTCTGAAAGTAATTGATTACAATTACAATTACGTAATTGTAATTGTATTTTGTAATTGCAATTGCAATTACAATTATCAATGTAATTGACCCAAGTCTGCTGAATAGTCATTGAAAATTTGTCTGGGATTTCAGATTTCAAAATCTAGTGCCGCGACTAGGCATCGAACCGGGGAATCCAATATTGCAATCGTACAACCGAATGAAACGGAAGATCAGTCAAAAGTTTACTACATTATTTCACTCCAGTCCAACGTAAGGACCAGAATTTCAGTTTACACTGTTATCAACATTCGGACCGTACATTTTTAAAATTTTAGGACATTTTGGAAATGACGTTGAGTCAAACAGCATTCGAAGTCCTTGAAAATCTGGGTGATGCATTTGGAGAAGCAACAAAATCCCTTGTGTCCCAACGCCAAATCTTGACCTCTCCTTATGTCATTGTGAATGAAACTGGGTCACAATTGACCGTTGACCTCCGGGACTCTTCTTTCTTATTCGCGAGGGGAGGGGAGTCTCATCCAGGAGAAATTGTTGTCGCTCCAGGGGCAAAGGTCAATTTAAAATTGGACAATATTGCCAGAGCACGCTATTCCATTCTCCGAGAACAGGAAGGAATCATTGAGAGACGACTCAAAATTTCTGTAAGTTCTGTCAGAAATTTTACGTTAGGTGTGTGTCATTTTTTACATTTTCATTTGTGCATCCATTTTTTGTATTTCAGATTCCAGACTTTCAATTCTCAGATGAGGTTCCAGTGAATCGGGCTGAGGGGAGATTTTACCCATTTGAGTCTGAGGCTCGGAATGGACTTTTTTGTAACGTTCGGGCTAAGGATTGCTCTGTTGTCGTCACACTTAGAGGTCTTTACAAGGTAAATACCGTATTTTATCGATTAGAAGCCGCCGCTGCTTTTATTGACATTTAAAATTCGAACCATTTGCGGTCAATGTACCTTCAAACCACTTCAAAGTTTTCTCCAGTAGGGTACTACTAGGGATACCTTCCTTCCCTTTCACTGTACGTGTGTTATAAATTTTTGCATGTTATTTATTGGTTTCAGATTGAAAATCATTTGAATATCGCCATGAATATTTTTAGTCAAGAAATTGGGAAGACAACTCTGACGTTGATTGGGAATGTGGGCGGAATGACCTCTTGGAGTGTCCCCATCAAAACCAATAAAAAGTCATACCAATTTTTTTTTGCACCAAGAGAGTAAGTAAAAAAAACGGACTTAACGTATTTACCGAATTAGGACGACAGTCACAGTGATTGTTGTTGAATTTTGTCATTTAATCCTGTCAGAGGGTCAAATCAGGTCATCCTTATATTTCCGGACAGTCGTTCTGATTCGGTACCGTTACCGTACACATAAGTCCATCAATTTGACAACTTCCCTAATACAGTAAGCTCATACTCTCCAAATATATAAAAAAAAAGGTCAACGTCGTAACTTGCCAGATGTTAAAAGATTTGGCGTTAGTCACACATGACGTCATTGAGCCACTGACGTCATAATTGGTTATAGAAAGCCTAGGTTGAGCTAACGAAGTCGATTCAGTTTGATTGGACAGTATGAGCTTACCTAGTAAGAAAGTGTTGTCAAGTAAAATTGTTTATGTTACAGTCATGTACCAGTTGTAGTGCCGGTCGTATGGACGCCTTTATTGACTTCAAATCCAAATTCTGAGAACAGTTCTATCATAACATGCAAACCAAGGAGTGGGAACGGTCCGAATGTAACTGTCAAGGTAATTATGCGACTTACTAGTACAGGGTGTCCACAAAAAATGCGGAAAAATAATTGAGCAGTGCTGCACTTTTTCGTGGACACCCTGTATACAATTCGATAAACAAAGGTCACCTCTACGTTATTTCGTGTCATGGCAGGTCATGAATGAAATCCAATCATCCCTTCTTAAAAATACGAGTCGTCGGACGATGACGAGTCGTGTGTGTTGCATTCATCTCCGTGCTCCACTCATTCTTATCAATTCACTCCCAACATCACTCATTTTCTCACCCGAAGAAACTACCGTTGAAGCTGGGAATCTATTACTTGTGACCTCTTTGGGGTCAAGTGACGAAGGAGAATTCGATTTTTCATTGAAGGTCAGTGAATAAGAGTCAATTGTCCCTGACTTTTTGGTTAGTGTTATTTTAATGATGATTACGATTTTGACCAGATGAACTACGAAGAACAAGATTTGACCTGTCCAGTCAGCATTAAAAGGTCAACGCCTGACCTCTCAGCTTGGCCATTCAAATCAGGTGACAAAAATGTACTACATTTAGGAATTCAAAAGGAAATCTCGGATGGGATTGTCACACTCCAAGTTTATTGTCCATTTTGGATGATTAATCTGACAGGACTGCTTCTGTCGTACAAAGTAAGACTTGTCATGTACAGGGTGGTTCATAATTTTTGCCCCTATCTATTTTTAATTAATTAATTACTGATTAATTAGGAAGATGACAACAACAATTCAATAAAATTACACCATACGGATCACAAGGGACCTCTGATGTTTTCTTCGGATGGAACGAATTTTTTTTCAAAAAAGAAAGGATCTTTAAAATGTAGTGCTTTGGGTGAATGGTCAGAAAAGTTTTACTTGGATGTGACTGGGAGTTCAATCCTTGTGACGAGCAAGTCTCCTCGGAAAGACTTTCAAGTAAGGGATACCTTCCCTAGGCCAAATGAAAAACAACCCACTCTGCGCCTGCGACAGAAATATGTAATATTTTTTTTTATTTTATACTAGGTGGAAGTGACTGTGAGTTTGTCCAAAGTGGGATTAACGAAATTGATTACATTTAAACCCAGATTTGAAATTGTGAACAAATGCTCGTACAGTCTCCTCATCCAAGAAATTGAATTCAAAGATGACAAAATACATTTTGATGAGAATCGTTGTATTCCATTCTGGCCAAGAAGTAAAAATACGATGATTAATGTCAACATCTTTGGCACAAATGAACTCTCAAAATCTGTCAATTATGCTCGGATTCAAAATACTTTGTTGAAAATTAAGAATCGGGTAAATTATTATATGCTTTACATTTTACAACATAAAAGACTTAACCTATCATTACAGTCAAAATAACTTTTCACTTTGATTTGACCTCTGAGGTCAGCGGGAAGGTCACCAAAATGTTTTTCATCAAAAATTAGAAATAATAATTTGAGGTCAAAAAAACTTTGAAAAATTTTCAATACAGTGTAGCATGGGATTCTCATGCTCTCTTATGTTATAGTAATTAGAGTATTTTCTCAAAAATATTTACGGCGACTAATAGACCCAAAAATGGTAAGGTCTTTCATGGATGGCAATAATTTTTTTTTTTTTGATTATTTATTTAATAAAATAGCACGGTGGAACTCACGTGAATGTCCATGTTGCAACTACGAGGACTACAATCACTTTCAGGGAATATGTACCAGGTCAAGCACCAGTCCTTCTCATAAATGCCACTGAAAATGTCTCCTTGGATTTCGGAGAAATTGGTGGAGAAGACAAAATGTAATTTAAATATAATTCGACGACTTCCGTAGGTACTAGGTATGCACATACTGTCCAAAAAAAAGTGATGGAGGATTCTGCAGTATTTCCCACAGAAAATGCATGGTTCGATTACACTAGGAGCTTTAAAGTATTGGCCTGGACAGTATGAGCTTACCTTAGCAAGAAATTGTTGTCAAGTTATAATAATTTGTAATGAAAATTATTTGCACTATTTTTTCAACAGAAATCTTTCACCTATGAGTTGTCAACTTTTCACATGGTCAGAACCAGCTGGACAACGAACTTTGACATGGTCACCGACTACAACTCAGAAGTCATCTGATTTTAAGGATCCTCTTTTGGTGGTAAATGGTCCTCTTGTTTACAACAGTTTATTCTGAAGAGCAAAAATGCATTTATCTGTCTAGAGGAAATATTCTTTCATTTTTTGGACCATGAAATAATCAATTTCTCTACTCTAGGACGGAACTGGACAATTTAAGACAAAGATCAGTACTGGAGAAGACACAGACGTCCACTGGGTTTCATTCCTCGAAGGATTCCAAAGAATATTATTTTTCACATCCAACCAAAAATTAGTCTCAGTTTTTACTAATGCAAGAATGGGTGAAATGATTCAGATGCAAGTCGTCCTAGCACTCAGCGGATTTGGTTTGTCACTCGTGGACAGTGAGACTTGTCGTGAAATCCTCTATTTGAGAATATCCAGGTAAATTAATTATTCTGTTTTGACCTTTGACCTTCGAGAATGTGCATAACTTGGATGCATTTTTTGACAGTACTGGCATCCAATGGGAGATGGCGGTTGAAGGGATTCCTAATTTATACATACCATTTGAAACGGATATTTCTGGATTGGTGGAGACTGCGTATCTCAATTACATTGATGCCAAAACTACTTCCAACATGACGGAGGCACTGTTTACCATTAATCCGGATCTTCAGGCATGATATATTATCTCTAGGCAATTTGAATAACAACTTTTGTGAAGGTCGTTCCCCGAAAGAACGTTTGGCCGCTAGAAATGCAAGCTCCAAAAATTCGTGACGTATTTATGACGTCACAAAGTGTATTTGTCGTATGTGTTTCCGGTGATCGAACAGTGATACCGACTTTTCGGAGAAGAACCTTCACAAAATTGTCCAGAAGGTTAATGCCTAAAATATAATGTTTTGTTCAGGTCAATTTTGCTGAAATGATGACTGTGAATCCGAAGGGGCGTTCACTTCATCGGTCTTCCGTTCAACCCGGGATTTGGTTTGACCTCAAAAAACTTCCACTTTCAACACAAATTCAATTGAAAGTAAACCGAATTCAAATTGATAATCAACTGAGTGACTGTACTTTCCGTAGACTCCTTACTCCTGTTCCTCCTCCAAAATCTGTCGTAGCTGAAAATGGTAATCCTTCCTTTCCTTAGTCCAATATTCCTATTCAAAATTTTACCATTACTTTTTCGAAATTTCCCTGTACTAATTTTGACCTCTGCACCGACCAACCGCCATTTGCGGGCGTGGTTAAAGGGTCAGATACGATAATTTTTTCCCTAAAATATTACAGATGCTGCGAAGCCATTCATCAACGTGAGTTTAATGCAACGCTCAACAGCTCATAGTAGAGCCGCGCCATTTATCTACTGTTCTGTGTTGGTACAAGAATTTCATGTACGTCTTGACATGGGACTTATCAACGCCATCGTATCACTTTTTAAAACCCCCGGGGGCTCCAAGGCTGAGCTTATGGTAAGTGTCCATGATTTTTTTCAAAAAAACCAGACTTAGGTCAATTACATTGGTAATTGTAATTTCAATTAGAAAATACAATTACAATTAAGTAATTGTAATTGTAATTGATTACTTTCAGAATCCCAGCTGTAATTCGTAATTGTAATTAAAACTTTAGAAATTGTGTGTAATTGTAATTGTAATTTGTAACTGAATTTATATTTTTCTCAATTACTTTTACAATTACTTAAAATTTTGACCATCAAATACAAAGATGTAACTATGATGTTAGGACACATAAAATCGTCATCTCCAGAAAGTAATTTGAATTGTAATTTGTAATTGTAATTCCATTTTCAATTACAATTACGTAATTGTAATTGAAATCTATTACTTTTCCAATTTTGTCCACGTAATTGTACTTGTAGTTAAATACTTTTGAAATGTCTCCATGTATTCGTAATTATAATTAATTACAATCCGAAATGAGGGTGTAATTTGTAATTAATTACATTTTTAAAGTAATTGACCTCTGAAAAGAATTATTTTGGTCATGATTTTGCGAAAAAACCGTTAAAAATGCGACTTTTGGGGGTCGTCTCATGTCGACTTCTGCTTAAGCGCTCATCGGTGCTATTACACGCATCGTGCTTTCTCCCTTTTTGTCGTTTTTGTTTAACTTCTGAAAGTTATATCAATTGTAATGTATATTTTTCGTTGTACGTTACTTTTTTAGGTGAAAAATTTTCAAAAGGATTTTGGGATGGTGAACCGCGGAACAGAGGAATATTTTGAGGGACAAATGTCCAACTCTGGTCAAAAATATTTCTTTGAGAAACTTCATCTCTCACCAATTAAAGTAATTATTTTTTTTAAATAAAATTTTCATATTTTATTTAGAATTTCTTTTAATTTATGAATTTCTTCTCTGATTTGATTTGAAGCTTCATTTGAGTTTTTCCGTGACTGGCGCTGCGCAAGACAAGGACGCCTTTTTGCCTCTTCTTCTTCAAAGCATCGGAGTGGCCCTCACTGACGTTCAGGACATTGTTTTTCGGTACCGTATACCGTATCCCTTCTTTTTTTAAATAAACAAACAAACAAACAAACAAACATGACTATCTGAAATTGATTTATTCTGTTTCTCAGGTTGGCATGTTTAGAACTCAAACATTTACAACTGTCCAATGCTCAACTTGGTGAAGAAATTCGTTCTCATTACATTTCACAATTTATGAAACAATTTTATTCATATGTTCTTGGGTTGGATCTTCTTGGAAATCCAATTGGACTTGTGACTGGGGTCACAGAGGGCATTGAGGCTTTCTTTTATGAACCTTTTCAGGTATTCATTTTTTCCTTGTTTATTTTTTATTTATTTCTCCCCATTTCTTTTTCTTTTGAATTATTTTGTCCAGGGTGCGATTCAAGGACCAGCTGAATTTGCTGAGGGTTTAAGTTTGGGTGTAAAATCTTTGGTTGGTCATACACTTGGTGGAGCGGCAGGAGCCTTATCAAAAATAACCGGGAGTTTTGGAAAAGGAATGGCATTTTTGACGATGGATGATAATTATCAAAAGAAAAGACAAGAAGTGATTGCTCAGAGGAGTAGGGAAGGACTCGTCAGTTATGCACGGAATTTTATCAAGGTAAATTCTTCACTCAATTTAATTTCAATTATACACTATTAATTAATTATTAATTATATTGATTACACTATTTTTTTAAGGCTGGAATTGTGGACACAGTGACCGGAGTCGGTAAAGTGTCATATTGAAATTTAATACGAATTAATTTAGTATGACCTTACCTACTAAGAAAGCGTTGTCCTCAAATTTACAGTTACGAGTCCAATCAAGGGTGCACAGGCAGAAGGATTTTCAGGGTTTGGAAAAGGACTTCTGAAAGGGACCCTTGGCTTGGTAGCTCGACCGATTGCTGGTGCCGCTGATTTGGCCACTGGGACATTGGACGCCTTGCAAAGGTCAGCTTTGTATTCATGGTCCTCTCGTTTACAACAGTTTAATCTTAATAGACCGACGAAATAGAAGTAGACTTTTATATGGGTATTCTTATTTTCTTTTTAACACTACCGGACTTATTGTCTATGTCTATCGTGAGTTGTGGGATCACGGAAATCAGATATCATACATTATTTTGTCTAATCATGGCTTATCGTCTATTTTTACGAAGCAGTCATAATATTTTATTTATTTTAGAGCCGCACAGCCTAAGGATAGCTTGGTCCAAGCCCGACCTCCCAGAAATATTGAACCCGACACAAATATTGTTCCCTATGTTCGTCAAACAGCCGAAGGAATTCTAATTTTGAAGGTAAGTTTTCAAAAACAAAATGAGTAGTGGTTAATTACCCACTTTTTTCTTTGGACAGTATGAGTTTACCTTCCGTTGTCAAATTATTTTGAATTTTTTTTCTAAAGGAATTAAAAGCTGAACGACAGGATTTGTCGGAAGAGGAATACGTAGCTCATATCGTGGTTGGCTATTCCAAGAATCAAGTGCTCTTGATTACTTCACATCGAGCCTTTTATTTGACATTGCGGGACATTTTCGGTGCTTCAGTCGTAAGTCAAGTAGATACAAATTTTGTAGCTATTTTTTTTTAATTTTGAAATTGAATTTGAATTTGAATTTGAATTTATTTTTTGTTTTGTTAAGATTGAGTGGGAACACAAGTGGGAAGACTTGGCTTCTGTCCCTGACATTACGGAGAAAGAAAGAGGACTCTCTTTTCATCTCAAAGGGGCAGAAACAGGTTTTGGAATTTTGAGATCCCTTCATGAAAAAAGACTTTTCATCCCTATCCCAGATGCTCGGATTTGTGTGGTCAGTATTTTTTAAATTCTTATCTTCATTTTTGTAATTAAAAAAATGTTCTATAGTTTCTAATTTACTTATTTTCTTTAATGATAATCCCTACTGTTAACCTTGTCTCAATATTCCAGACTTTTGTATTTTTTCTACGATTTTTAATTTTTTATCAAATACTCTAAAGTTTCTGGGGGTTTTTCATTTGAATAATCTTCTTTATTTTTAATTTTCCCTGAGTATCATATACTTTTAGATTTTTTCTTTGAATGGTCATCACGATTTTTAATATTTTCTGAATATTCTAGAATATTTAGTTTTTTCTTTGAATAACCATCGCGATTATTAATTTTCCCTGAATATTCGAGAGTTTTGTGTTTTCTATTTGTACAATCACGATTTTCAATTTTTATCCCTCTTAGAAATTATCACTTGCCTCATCTAGTAATAGCTAACAAATAATGAAGATAAATACGGAAAATATCCTACGGCGTCGGGATTTTCGTAGATTGATTTTTACAGTCTTCCATAAAAAAATAAGCAATTTTATGTATTCTATGACAAATAGCAAAAACTCGGAAATCATTATCAGCTTAATCTTTTAGTAGTCTTAAAAATTATGAAAATTCGATAATCGCTACTTTATTTCGATCATTGTTTTTTAAATGATGTAAAAATTTTGGAATTGCTACTTTGGCTGTATCATGAAGATTTCTTTCTCTGCTATTCAAAATTATTTTAAAACTCCGCAGGTGTCGTCACTTTGTGTAATTGACAAAGTGCTGTTTTTTATTATTATTTCGGAACATCGAGTTTTGAAAATTCTTGAAATAGTAAAATAACATGCACAGAATCAAAATTAGGATTTATGAATTATAATTTAATATTTACGTTCTCCAACAGTGGATCCTGACAAAAATCGAAGAGGCAATGAGAAAACACGAGAGGGGAAAGGCTAGTTGAAGAATTTCCTCATCCGTCCGTCAAAACATTCACATTTTCAAAATTTTCAAATTCAATGTGTACTCTGTATTTATTAAATGAACAACGAAACGACTAACAAAAGTATTATACAACTCAATCAAATCTAATTTAAAGAGTCGAACTATTGTTTTAGCATTTTGTACACCTAGATATCTGCATAATCTAATTCTTAATAAAGTTGTAAAAAAAAACTGACTCGAATTTCTAGAATTAAGCATTTCTTTTCAAAATATATTGTAAAGGCTTTACGTTTCACAATCACGATATTTTTTTTTCAAAAGTCGATAGATTTCCCTTTGACGCTTCCACATGAAGATGAGGAAGCAATCGGTTCAGGTGGCGGTCTTCTGGATGTAGCAACCTCTCTTTGGACCGTGTCTTCCCCTTCTGGGGGTAGATGCAATTCCTGTAACCAGAAAAACAGAGATTTTTTTTTAAATTTTGTAAATAAATATATCTTAATCATATTTTTGAAAAATGAAGGGGTAGATGGACTATCTGAGGTCATATGGGTATCCGTGACGTCACAAAGTGCATTTGGCTAGCCCGAACGGCCGAACGGTTAGAATTTTCGGGGTTTGAACTTCACAAAAGTTGTTCAGGAGGTCAATGGCTACAATATATCAAAAATCCAGCCCAATCGGACAGACTGACAAAAATTTATGATTAAATTATTCTCACCTGAAATACAATTTGCTTCCTCTTAAAAACTAATCCCAAATCCCTGGAAGACTGGACAAGTTTCAATGAATTGACCGAAGAAAGTTTAGTAATTTTGCAAAGGCCATCCACATCCCCGAGTTCACTTTTTCTCTTGTCCTCTAAAATGGCCTGAACTTGAATGACAATATCCGCAAGGCCTTCACATCTTTTAAGGAATGCTGGATTTGAACTTGACGCCGACACAGTCAATACAGCACATGAATTTGTATGACGAACTAATGACCTCAATCCAGTCATAAATTGTGGACACAATATTTGGTCTTCACAATGAGAAAGGCCGATTCGGAGTAAACTCTGACTACTACTACTACTGTTTAATTTGAATGGTTGAAGCGTACAAGCAATTTCTTTCAACATTGTCACATAATTCGGAATATTTAAATCATCACTTTCGAAAACTGAACTCATAGTCACTCTGACCATTTGACCTCCCAATTCTTCAACATTTGATTTTTTCTTGAATTCAAATTTTGATTTCTTCTGAGTTTTCACGATCCCACTACTAGGACTGGCTACTTCTTGGTGGTGGTATCTCCATGCAATTTTCATCCCTTCGCTCTCATTGTCACCGTGACCTTGACCTTGACCTTGGCTGGTCACATCTTTTTTAATGGACGGGAGTTCTTGGATGAATTGACTTGATGGGATTTTCCCAGAACCGATGTAAAGGTGATGATTGTAAGATGCGCCTTCGGCCAAGAAACATTTTAGAATCAAGTCTCCGTATTTACTGAAGAATGAGTCCTCTGTAAAGAACAAAATAAATTAAGTTTGTCTTACATTCCAGCCACAATTGATATCATAACTTGACAACGGTTTTTTACTGGGTGAGCTCATACTGTCAAAAAAAAATCGAGTTATTTCAATCTTGGTCGAACCAAATTTTGAAAATTCTTAAGTCACTTTTTACTTTGGACAGTATGAGCTTACCCATTAGTGAAGTCGTCGAATTGTCTCGGAATTGTAATTACCAATAAGAAGAATAGAGCCCAGAGGAACACCGCCGCCGATTGAAATGTCCAAAGAAGGAATTCCAGTTGACACGACATGTTCACCGAATCTAACTGATGGAAATACTCCAGGAATTCTGACCCCACTGCTTCGACCTCCTCCGCTTCCTAATTTCTTAATGATGATTGGATTTGGGTTTAGGGTCGTCATTTTTTCAGTGATCTTGATCCCAAAAGTAGAAAGTACTGATCACAAACCACTGACAAGTATGCTTGTCTGGAATTGTTCCTGAAATATAAAAATTATGGTTAACTGTTGAAACAAAGGTACGAATAGGCTTGCTGTAAACTTATTTATAATAATTCATATTTTTAAGTCAAGTTTAATTTGATTTTAAATTAAAATCTGGGTTGAATAATTTAATTTAAAGTCAAGAAAGCGGTAGCAGTTTTTTTTGAAAAGATATTGCTTCTTCACATTTATTGAGAGAATGTGATATTTTTCAAAATCTCAAGACCGGAATTATCCAAGGAACTTAAATTTCCTTCTTGATTTAAAATTATGAAACATTATTGTATTTTGCCCTTCCAAATTTTGAAACATTATTTACAGGTTGTCGTTCTAAACTAAGAGTATAAAATCTAGCTCCTTTCATAGAGTGGACATTTTTGTTGACACCAGACCAAACAAGGTCAACTCCTGGTTCCGGAGAGTTTCGCTAGGATGCGCTGGCGTTC
>JAQFYE010001721.1:0-21256 GCA_034694305.1 Protaphorura glebata | reverse complement strand
CCCGGCAAAAACAAAAATAACAAATCTGTCAACAACGGGTATCGACCAACCTGATTGGAATTGTCAAGGAATCTTGGATTTACTCAAGACTTCACGTGTAGTTGATCGCAGTAACAGGAGGAGCCCGTACCACCACTACCAGACAATTTTGCATATTTTTCATTTTTTGAAAATAGTTAAGGTACGACATAATGAGACAGGAATTTAACATAGGGGGAGGGGGGGTGAACTTCATCAATGTTTAATCAACATCAATCGAAATTGAGTCGGTCCCTCCTGTAACAGCAATCAACTACACGTGAAATCTTTATGGCTGGTCTAGGTCAGACCTTCAATTGCGAACTTTGTAAGAAGAAATTAATTGGTTTCAGGACGTACCTTAAGAAGAGTTTGAAGTGGGTCCGAAAATTGAGAATATCCGAGGAGTGGTAAAGTTGCTGCGCTAGAGACGAGTGAAAGGAGTCGTTCTGAAGCCGCGTCACTAATTAAGTTCACCATAGCCACGGCCTTTGTCCTCTCTAAGAATTCACATAGATTTGGAACTAAGTTTGGGGAAAACGTAATATTCAAAGGTGATTTGGAAACCAGATGATGCTTCTTGAATCCCTTTCTCTGATTCCGGCTCTCGTATAATACATCTTGATCATCATCATCATCATCATGCACTCGTTCACCTCCGCCTGGCACCATTAAATGAGCAGATTCACTGAAATTTGCTATCACAAAATTTTTCACTCGAAATGTGAAGTTTCTTGTTTCTGAAGAGTCGATTTGGTCAGCACTTAACTGTATTGGAGAGTTCAAGGCGCGCACAAGTGCCTTAGAGAGGGCCAGGGAAGCATTGGACGCATCCGCGAGGATTGCCACTACTTCAATTTTCGCTATTCCCATGGCTCTTTTAGAGAAGGATTTGACGTCGTCACTTCCACCCTCACTACCACTACTTAAAATCACAGGTGACCAACTGGATATTATTAAAACAACAACCATCATGAATGAAACTTGCACTGGGCTTGTCGGACACATCCACATGTCACAAATCTAATTAGAATCGAGGCGCTCTCACTTTCGCCGCATTAAAGTCACCAACATCACACGGGTTGGTGACAATCGATTACATTACCATGAAGGCTGAAATTGAATTGGACGAGTCTAAACACTGAGAGATGTATCCTCCATTAATAGGTTTGTGACTCCTTTGGGAGTTGACCCATATTGACCTGACCTCGTCTTCCCGCTTCCTCATCGGATACGGACAAGAGGAGACACTCCACTTCTTTCGGGTCAGTTTTCAATATAATGTGGATTTGTGAAAGATTTCTTGAGATCCGACGATATCTGAAATGAACGCATAAGTATAAGTTTCAATTGTTAATATCGTATTTATGATTTAATGGAGACAGCACCCAAAAACATTCCAGTTGTAACCTGACGTTTAATGCCTGATGGAATGGTGGAGTTGAAGAAACAAGAAATATCTTTTAAAGTAATATCCATAACACAGCGTAGGGAGACGATAGATCTTATACGTGATGTGCATTTATTATTTGGAGCAATCACTTGACTCGGAGTGTCGTGTAGTTTAATACACGGCTGCGACCACCGGCCTTTGTAGAAACTAAATTTTTAATTATATGTGTTTCACTACCTTGAACCTTTTAAATAGAAATCAATATCGTTGAACCACATGGGGTTTACCCTAAACTCGTCCAGAAATAATTGCAAATGTTAACTTTTTAGTAAAGCTTCATACATATTATGAAGTTTCCTGAAAGAATTTCTACATTCCAAAATTTTGTATCTGAGTACCAAAGTACGATAGAATAATATTTGATATTGCCTCAGGGTAAGACAAAACTGTGGAGTCCACCCTCCACAGACTGAGCTGAGGAGGTTTCCAAAAATATAAATTTAAAAATTAAGGAATTTGATGCGAAATTCATAGATGTATTGATTATGCAAACTGTTCGAGCAGCGGTGCACACTGAGATTCGATGAAACTATCCATGCGGATAGTGGACTGAGAGAGGACCTTCAATTTCTTCCACACGCTGCGTTGTATTCAGACTACAAATAGATCCGTAAATCCTATACCCAGTTCTGTAGAAAAGAAATCTCATTTTTATGGCCCCTAGCTGGTACGGGAGCCTGGGGTAAAACGTTATGAGCCGTAGCCAACCTGTGCACTTTGTCCGCTGTACTAGTAAAGCTCGTAACTTCAGCAATTTCCGACGGAGAATATTTGAGGACAAATACACCCTCACACGTAAGACTATAGATGTTGTCCTAATATTAATATTGTCATACATGTTAAAATTAAGTCGGTGATGAGTTTAAAGGAATACTTGCTATTGACGTCGCAATAATCGCACTAAAGGGTTCCTCCCAAATACTACAGAATCATCTCGACAATTCATAAACTTGCCTTCGAAATCCTAAAAATTATTTTAAAATCCTACAACTATTTATTTAACCCTCAACTATTTTGTAAAAATATTTCTGTACCGTATACTGAGTCGAAATGACGTTGTTGTAACGTCAATGATTATCGTTTTAAATAAATTGTGATTAAGTGAATAATGTTACAGAAGTTAAAGATATAATGCTAGTATACCTATATTACCGTATTAGATACACATTTAAATTTCAGAGTTCAAAGACCGAATAATCTTCTATTTAATGATCTGTGCTACCCATTAACTACATTTGCAAAGTTTTTAATGCTCACATCCTCCATAAAACCGAAAAATTACTTAAGCACTACTCTGCAAGAAATATACAAGGGACGCATTAGAGTTTAGAAAGGCAAGTGAAGCAAACCTCGACTCTGCAGTAGAATATTATGCCTGGTTGACTTGTAAGAAATGCAAGATAGTATGCTTTTTACCAAGGCAGATTTTTTTAAAATGTGACTACGGGGATTTTCCGACTCAACGCATTAAAATTTTGTAGACAAAGCACAAGAGTGACTTTCCTTGGCGTTCCCATTTTGTGGAAAGAAAAGAAAGTAGAAAGAAGACTGTAAGAATTCCAGGTTCCCTTCTCTCTCTAGTCTAGAAAACTCGTAGACAGGACATGGGAGTACTTCAAATCGATTTTCACATATGACCATGAATTATCTAGTTTGTATTCTTTGCGTTTTTGGCCCAGACGAGGACGAGTAAACACTAATCTAACATAAACGTATTAAAACCTAGTAGTTCAGAATGGTAGGAGTAATAACAGCTCTCCTCTTCAGAAGGTGTAGAAGTTTCTGGTCTGTACACCAACGTAGAAGTTTGGACAGTCTTCGTACAAGAAAACATAGCCTCGAAGACTGGAGGTTTCGTATTAGAAATTCAGCCCTATTATGTAATTTCTGAAAATTTAAAGCATTCACTCAAGCTGGTGAGAAAGCTCGTTGAGAAACTTGTGTTTTCCTTGAAATCGTTCAGCTCCGCAATGTGTGTTCGACAAGTTAGTACAGGGTGGGACATTGCATAAAAATGTAACTTATCTCTAATAAAATTAGATATTATATTTTCACGCACATCGCACAAGTGGTGTAGAAATGAGATTAGAGTGTATAGGTAGCCCTAGAGTAATGCCTATTTAAGTTCAAAATTTCTGCTAAGAGCGCCATACGATTTGCAAACATTATGGTAGTCTATGAACTACTTCAAAAACTTCCAGAGAATGCACCTTCATCGCTAGAATATTTTGGAAGACTAGTTGTCAATACATGTTCAAATATTGACACTAGCGATAACACCGTCATTCTGACCGACCATTACATATCTCAATTCTCAATCCGTCATATTCGTGAATATATCGACATCATGTACTGTCCCTACGATATGATAATACAATTGGATTTCTTTGGTCTTACTTGGAAGTAGTAATTCTACGTAGTGACCGGGGGAATATTCTTTTCGGTAGTTTTGATAAAACGTGAAGAATAAAAGTAACTGATGAGCTGACCTTACTTCCTTGCTTGAATTGTGTGAAAGTGAATTCCGGGCAGCCTGGTTCACAATAGTTTTTATTGGCTTCCGACTTCTGGTGAAGTAGAGAATAGATATTACTGCTAAAACTTTCCACAAAGTTAACAAAGTATAAGTGAATTCAGCCGTGAAACTAATTCTCCGCTGTGAGATTTAGGTTGAGCTGCACACTGGCAAAAGTTCTGAGAGTAGTAAAAGTGAAATCGAAGATATCAATGATCGAATTTTCTTGGACTAGATACATATTTTATTATGGCCATCAACTCCATAGCTCACGATATAAACATCAAAGACGTATCATTGAATCATCAGTGAGTGTCGTAAATTGCTACTATAACTAGACTTAATTAGAGTCCTAATTGGTTCTAACAACTCTGAAGGGATCTTCCCATATGAGATGAGATATTACACCACCACCTATACTCTTCCATACAACAGCAATAAAAATATCTAACATTTTAGTTAACCCTAATATAGAAATCAAAATAACTTGACAACCATTTCCTCTAGATATATCTATCTATTTAGAGGGAATTGTCAAAATATTTTGATAGAAATATTGTTTATCGAAACGCCCTCTTGTAAAAGTTTCGTCGGCTGTATTCGGCAACCTTCAGTTGGAAGGCAGAGTTCTTAATAAAGAAATTTTCTTCTAAATATAACATTTTACAACTTTTACATACATAAAAGAAGTCGTCAAATATGCCACCATGCCAATAATTCTCGTTCCTCCCTGCCGGGGTGGAAACTTGGAAAAGTTGCCTTAAAATTATGGTCCAAGCTTTTTCACCCCCTGGATAGTGTAAGATGAGAATGAGGTTGATATAGATCGAATTCAAATTAGGAATGATTAAAGTTATGATAAAGGTCTCATGTACGGTTGCAACTGCAAGTGCAATGTCATCTGAATGAGTGAGACTAAATTCTCCAGTAATCAGTCCTTGCCAGACTAGTTTAAAGGCTAGGGGACCCAAGGAGGCTAAACAAATTCGTCAAAAGTAAGGAGATCCCGTAAATCCAAACAATCGGAAATAACAACTTTTTGGACGTCTCAAAACTAGGTTCTGAGCCCAGGGTTATTTTCTTATAGACATTTCGGAAATATACGTTGTCGGGTGATACCCTAGTCTCCTTGAAGGGACCTGCCATTTTGTATCTGCTTCCTTAATGTTGTCTGTTTCAACACCATTCTCACATTATTATGAATTACTCGTGACTACATCAATTTATGTTCTTTTACTGAACATTGACTGATGTCAAGCAATAACTCTTTACATTTGTAGGTAAAATTATTTTGAAATTAACTAATTAATTAAAATTATTTATGAAGTCTGCACTCTACTTTGGTAAGCATTACTCTGATTATCGGTAAATTAAAAGAGTTGCCAGCAGCCTTATTTTGAGTTATGTGGAACATTTAGCGTAGAATTAGCACACTTTGTTAAAGTGTGCTAATTAGCCCGATCCACCAATTGTGGGGGTACGTTCAGGGTCCCGTCCTTTTGTAGTTCAAGGGGTTGGGGAAAATCAGCTTCAGTCGAATCGGAAGTCACCTTCCGATTCGAGAATAATCTGTCGGACCAAACTTTTGTAAATCAAAATCTCAGTGATTTTTATATTATGAACCGGATGTCAATTATCTCCGACCACCAAGTAATATTAGTGAAGCGAAGTACCCGACGTTATACTAAGTACGCAATGGAATATTGACGTTGTAGTAGCCAGATTTATATACCGCCGCCTATCGACCGGCCATGTTACGTAACAGAAAACAGAGAAAAAAAAGATACTTCCAGTACTACAAAAGTGTTTAGAAATTTTATACACAGGATTATGCACTGGTTGCGAGGGTATTTTTGAATGATGTGAATGAAGTTTCAAAAAAGGTAAAAAAAACGAAACAAAAGATTGTTTCGCATTGTAGAATCGGTCTTGCTTCACACTAGTTGATTGCTCACATGACTGCTTGTTACTCATCCCGCGAAGGAATTTTGCACATTTTTCAATTTTCAAAAATAGTGACGGCTGTCACAGTAATGAAGGATTTTGAATTTGAATCACACGTGGAGTCATGGCAAAATCAGTTGGGAATTTAACATTGGGGGAAAACTTCCAAGCCTTATGAGAATTCGTAGTGCTTTTCCCCCAAAGTGAAATTATTTGTTTTTTTCGGATAACAACAGAACCCAACAATCCTATAAGAGCAGTCAACTACACGTGAAGTCTTTTTGCCTCTATGTAAGCGAAGTCAAGTTAGATTTCTACTGCATCATAAATATCATTTGTTGGTTTACGACACGAGCCTAGTGTCAAGGATTCTTAGCTACGCTATGTTGTGTTCAGTTTGAGTGGCGGTTACACATAATATGCGCGAACCTGTTCGTTTTATAAAAGATTTCACTGTACTCGAGCATGCTGGAGCTCCCTTATCACGGAGAATCAGACACAAGTAATTCCAGTTTCAGCCTAGATTAGAATTGATACTGAATATATAATTTTCTGTACCACTTGATTTGCAAATTCAAAAGTCAAAAATTCTTGTCTTGTGTCTTGTTTGGACGATTGATGAATACTGATATACCTTCTTGTTTCATTTATTGTCTGCTTAGGCTAGCATTTTTTATCACAGGAATTAATTGACGTTAAAAACTTTAATTTTGTAAGAATTACCAGAATAGTTTTCTGAGAGGAGTCGAATTTTATTTTCCGCTGCTGTAACCTGATCCAATTCGTTAGTGTCATCTTGAAACTAAATCGGACTGACACAGTATTAACTGAAGCGGAACGATTTATTCAGGAAATGCTCTCGTAATTCCTTTGTCCCATTCCACTTTTAATTCACGAGGATTGATTTTGTTAGCACACCAATATAATTCTGATGGGTATTCGCTCTGTATCTCCATCCAATGTCGATCCCAACAACATACATTTTCTAGAGTGCTGGTGAGGGTCTAGAGGGTAACTCTTCTGAGGAACTGTGTGTAAGCGTGTAGCACAGTTTTAGGACAATCTTGCAAGAAAAATATCCGAGAGAAAGACGACGACTTTCTCTTTTGTTTTTTTTCTGTCTTCTAGAAGAATAAGTTGTCTGGAGGACAAGACAAGTCCCCACTCGACTCGTCTCTTGGATTAAACCAGGATCCCTTCTTGACTCCAACAGTTCTATATACTAAAAGCACCATTAAAATACCATCCCTACATTTCAATCCGGATGGGATTCCTTTCAGTTCGCTGGAGAAAAACGTAGGAATGTGATAAGAATGTATTGTGCGAGGATAAATCTAATTTCTGATTGCCCCGGCCAAATCATCACTAGGAAAACGAGCAATTTGGACGGAATGAATGTCGACAAATATTTACATCCCCAGAAAGTGTTAACATCCTCATCCTTTTGTATAATTGAAATTTGATCTGTCTAGAAGACATCTCGACTAACAATAAGCAATCTTAAATTCTCATAGAGAACTTATTTGTGGAGAATTTGAGAATCCTCGTTATTTGGCACATTACGTTGTAAATATTCATTTCTTTTACCATTGGTAAGAGATATCTGGTGGTCATTCTCAAGACACGAATTTTACTTTACGAGTTACTGGAATCATATGTAGACAAGATCAGTTTCAACCGGAAAAATGAAGACCAACTCCATTACTTCTAAGACCGTTTCTTCCCCAACACAAGGATGAATTAAATAGGAGTGTACATATTCACTGTTTTGCTGTTCTGTAACTATTTGGTCAAATTAGAATATACCGTTATTTGGTAGTTGGCCGATCGGTAGTTGCCCGAATACCGAATGCTCGCTTGAGCAAATTTCTGAAATAGAATTTCAGACACACCGACAGGCGGTTCGGACAGACCGAACCGAAATTAAAGACCTTGATGGATTTAGAGACAAATATTTTGTTCGTCGAATAGTAACCGTATATTCAGTACATTCCTAATCCTTATGAATAAAGTATAGGTTAAGTAAAGTTCGCTTCCTTAAGAACATTAAGTGTTTCCTTCAATACGAGCGACGTCTACGGACACCTCTTTGAAAATGTGGTCAGATAAGTTCTTGACGAAATTTTAGATTTTTTAAAAGAAATTCTGTATTGCATCTAATGGGTACAACATTGACGTGAAATTAAAAATGAATAGGGATGTATTTTAACCCATGATTTCTCAACTGTCATGGAGGGGGGACGTCAAGAACTTATCTGACCACATTTTCAAGGATATGCTAATAAAACGTACTTCATCTGTGCACGAAAATATTGTTCAAACCGCATTCAGAGGATACCAACGGATTAAGAAATTCGGATGTGGGGTCCTTGTAAGATTTGTCAAACTGTCGTAGTACGAACATTACTCCTAATCACTTAGGATCTTGAATAACTTTAACTCTTCAATCGCGACGTTGACGAGTACTTAGAAAGTAAAAGCATGAAATCAGAGATAAAGATGGAACATTTGATGAAGGCAGGTTTAAAGAGTCGGATTTTGCAAGTGGCTCTACTTTTCTTCGGCCAGGCCCTAACGTTAACAGGCCTATGTTAACATTTGTCCCTCCCCCCCTCCGTCGGCAGCCCAATCAGGGGGTGTCGAACAAAAAGTGAGATATGCATTTCGTGGAGAATCTTATGGGGGATCCAAGGAGCTATTCCGCTTGAAAATAAATCTGACGTGCATAGCGGCGGTGACGAGCGCGTCAGTAAAAGTCGGTAATGTTAGAACTAAAGAGAAACGAAAGTGGAAGTCATACGGCATCGCACATGCCCACCTGTGTAATTCTAGCGGCCATAGGGTTAGACTTTTGAGTGCAGGACGTTTACACTAAATTTTATACAGTCGACCTAATTAGGCCCACCGTATGAAATGCAGAGAATTTTTTGGTGGACAAAATGGGACAGACAAGAACAAGCAGTCTATCCCACTGATGGCGAGAAATGACTAAATTTTTAATCACTAATTGTGAGAAAACTACCCGGCACAATTTGTTTCGGAGTACATTCGATCGGAAAACACAAAGGATCAGAAAACGGGATTTTTAAACCCCTACCCTAAATGTGTTCGTCGAAATTTAATAGCCTTTCAGAAAATAAATGTTACTCAAACTCATGGTTTAAGTTTACACTTGGTAGTTCATAAAATAGATTTAAACAATTTTGTTAGAAATTCTAATTGTGACGGTAACATAAACTTTTGTATCCATGCGAAAACGCTAAGCAATTGCACTTTTTTTCGTGGACTCCATGTGTAGTACTTCTATATTAGCGTAAGACCTCGGGTTTTGCATCTTACGTTTTAAGAGAAGAATTCTCAACCGATTTGCACTGAGTCCCTACCCTACTCTTCGTCTACCGAAAAAATTATCACCTTGTTTAGAAATAAAATTTACCCCCTGCAGAGTGTAGCTCAAATAGAAGTAGGAGAGGAATAGGGAAACAAAATACGATAATGCTGTCACGTTCTCATTATTATCCCCGACGCATATATTTCTCCCAATCTAGCCGTACTAGTGAACGAAGGAGGTTCAAGAATATCAACATTATTTTAAATTGTAGAACTGTTTTATTTCATTGCACATGAAAAAGCGTAGCTTCTGTGTACACTTAGGCTGAGAAGAATTGGATTGAACCACAGAAGAGATGCAAGTTGAGGAAAATTGGTATGAGGGTCATGTATCTCTAGTTCCATCTTGACACGAGTCTTCCACTATTAAAGCATAGGAAGGAGGTTCAACTACTTCTATGGAAAGCCTGGAGAATTCCCAGAGAAAAGTGAGTCAAACAGTAACATGAGAGATAGAAAGGAATGAAATGAAATGGAGCCGATAAGAGAGTCAAGATAGTCTATTTCAGATTCGAGATGTTCCTTTTCCCTTGGCCCAGAGTAATCCAAGGCTTTCCACTACCAATCAGAAAGAACCTTACATATAGCACACTCCATTTATACACAGTCATCTCCGAAAAGTCCTTTCCTATTCTCAAAACTTCACTTTAAGCTCAACCCTTTTCCTTAACTTGAAACAGAACACTCAAATACTCTACTCCTTTTATTTTACATGTAAAGGAGTCTTTAAATGGAAAGCATTGTCAGTTATTTGGATTTGGATTTAGATACGCGTTTATTAAAGTCATTAACTTCGTAGCTCATACAACAAGAACATCAAAAACGTCACATTGAATCACCAGCGAGAGTCGATAAATGAAAATACAACAATTAATTCACATTCACTTTCTATTTAAAGATGAAACCTATAGTACTAGGGATAACACCAGCGGAGAAACTCATTTAAAAATAAACACTATACATTGTCCGCGCGAAGGATGGAATCTCCAGAACGCTATGGTACTATACTACTACTTTGCTGCAATGAATAAACCTAGTATATGAATTAATGCGCCTGACAAATATTACAAAGTCCTCGGTCAGCCCTCGCCGTTATCGTTGCCAGTATTTTGTAGTACTCATTGAGAACGTAAAGGGGTGAGATGCTAATGTATTTAACCGAGGAAAACGCAAGGATAATTAGGCTGTGAATTATGACGTGAAACTCTGGTCGTAACAACTCTATTCTATTCTATCACTTCTACGAAAGTCACTTAAGCCACATGACCGAAGACCGACCTAACCTAGCAAGTGCATGCCATGTCGCATTGCATTGCAATGGGATTTGGACGAGAGAAGTAGTACAAACAAAAGTTTTTGAACGAAACTAGGAGTTTGATCTATTCTGGGGGACTTTCACTTAACTTAATGGACTTAACTCTGTGAAATATATTAATTGCGTGGCTCACTTTCTCTTCTCTATCAGCCAGACACTACACACAGTCACTAGAATGCATATAGATTACTGTCTGATCTGACTTTCAGAAGTTGGGGCTCGTTTTCGTAATCCAATGCATTTGAATTCACTAACTTATGTTATTTTCTTTTTCTGAAAATACTGACCAAATAAAAAAGCCTTTATATTTATTTATTTTATTTATTGTCACTTTCTTAATGTGCAGCTAGGCTAGCATAAGCATAACAGCACAGTTTTTCAAAAGATCTGTTGTTCTCAACTTCAGATATAGTGCAATTGGGCATACTCATCTTTACTGCGTCATTGTCAGACCAATCCAGGATTAGAAAGACCCTGAGGTCTCCTAACCATTTATATTGTGATGAAGTTCTGTTCTGTTCTTGCGTCTGCATTTCCTTGGGGAAAATTACGTAGAATTTGAACGTTCTGCAAAGCGGTATATAAGGTCGTGTAAAGGAAAGAGTTTTGAAATATTACATTCCAATCTCTTTGTGCGGCTCTCTACTAAATCAAAGGATTGTCAAATTCATGACCATTCTGTCCCAGTGGGGTCCAAGTGCTTAGTGGTATAGTAGAATTTTTTAATCAAACTTATCCCAATCATTTGAACCGATTTGGTTGTTCTAATTGAATACCTTTGATTTTGCAAAAGCTACCAGATAATATTTGGATTTTCTCCGATTGATTTGGTCCGAAATAGCGGTATGGAATATTTTACGATATCGATGTGTATCGATGTGTGTCAATATTACTGTACCGATTTGCAGGTATAAGAAGTTTTAAAGATCGCTTCATGGGACGTGATGGAACATTAAGAAAATGTGACGTTGACAACTGTGTCGGTGAGAGCCCCGAGAAAGTGTTGAAAAGAGAAAGCAGAACCTACTAGCTGATTCGAAACGATTCCGTAGTAATATTTCCCTTATGAGGGCTACGATGGGACATCAGGTAACTTGGCAACATTGCTGACGTAATTTTCTGCGCAAATGATTCTTCCGGTGAAAATTAGACTTTCACCAGAATTTGACGAACAAGAGAATTCCTCAAAACTTAAACTCCGATTACAAGCGACTTTCACTCAATTGGACCATCGAGAATACTACAACAGAGCAGAGCTGACATATTGAACACAAAGCAAAAAATGGCCACAGTCACTTGAGTGTTTAATCAGAGGATAGATTTAAGTCGCAAATATAATGTGACAAAGATGACGAAAGTGCAACGATGAGTACAGGGACAATTTGAGTGAAGTTATTTTTCGTGTTACGGGTCAGTTACCCCGTCGCTTTCACTCAAGGAAAATAACGTTAAACGAATTCTGTGTGGATCACAAGTCTCATTGCATCATTTTAACTCTTGGTAAACTCCACAGAAAGCTTCCACTAAGCGAGGACGACAAAGCCCTCAGAATGCCATAACTTTCCTCTGGATGAAGCATTTATCAATGTTGCAAAAGTATCTAAAATTCCAAGCGATTTCCCAGAGACTACCCGCCTACACCATCACAAACTATCAAACCGAGTCTTATTCCTTTTACAGCGTTTCCCTCCTATCCACCGGATCAGCACTTCTTAGTATATTTTGAAAAATCTTTGTGAAGCCCAGATTAAATAATAGGTTGAAAGACCAATGTGTACAGCAATTTCGGTGATTATGTCGAGTATCAAGTGGTAAAACTTACATCAACATCCAGTAATCGCATCATGTGATCAATTCATATGCAATTTTATTTCAGCGCAATACCTGGATAGAGTATATCCAGACGACCTGAGCATGAAGTTTTTAAATTATTCGTACACACACTTTGATCTGACAGCGACGGGAAAGTAATGACAAATATTTGATAGCATGTCAGAATTGACAATTCCTCGTACTACGTACTTTTCAAAAACAAAGAATGATGTCAATGTCTTTCGTCAACGCCGCGGACACTTACAACAACCTTGGAACGATACCTTGCAAGTACGGACGGGGTCAACATTTACGTATGGCGGAGTACATCGCTTTACCATTTCACCGTCATGCGTCAGAACTCTCAGAATTCCTAAAGCGTAACGTTATTATTAACCATATATACAGAAATGAAATAATTGTGAATAGAATATAAGATTAAAGAAAGCGAGAAGGACCAGTCAGGGTCCCACAATGCCATTGCACTACAGCCGTGTTCGATTAGGCTAACCTGTGGAAGTAGGGTAGGTTTGGTTTGCTGTTTGTTTAATAGTTTATTCAGGTGACAAATTCCTAACATGTTACTACATTTCTTTCAATAATCAGTCACTCTAAATGTCAACATAAGGAAATAATTCGAAAATAAAATACATACTACTACCCTGAAACCCAACCGGTCTGTGCAAACTCAGACATGTAACATACGATCTATTCTAATGAAAAATAATCGAATAGAAAGAACAGAAAAATAATACCCACTATAGTGCTCGGACGGTTCCTGTCCGGTTCGGTTCCTCGGGGGAACCGAACCGAACCGACAAGAACCGGAACCGACCCGAAATTGTCGGTTCCTGAAAACAAGGAACCGGAACCGAACCGGAACCGAGGTTTTACAAAATGTTTCGCGAGTACCAAATGAAAGCTAGTGTCTTGTAAATAAATAATTTGTATGACTAGATAAAGGTGAAAAGGGGAAAATCTAGACTCAGAAGAACCCGACAAAAAATGAATATACGAATTCGAAACGTGTAACGTGTCATACTTTAGGAGGTTAGGAAAAGCACTCTTCAACAGGGTGGTTCATAAATTAGATCATAAGGGTGGTTCGAAAGAAACCACCCTGTGTTTTTCTGTCTGTGTGTGTTTTCTTTAAAGAAACGAGATTTGACCTGGAAATTCACTAATACGTTGTAGGTTAAGATAAGCACTTTACGACAGGGTGGTTCACGAATGTGTTAATATTTTGGGTTGCTTAGCAACAGAATGTAGTTAAAATGTTTTCATGTCGATTTTTTGAGGAAATGAGAGAACACGGTTAGGGGATGGATTGAGACGGTCGGGTTAGTTATATTTTGGGTTGCTTAGCAACAAAATGTAGTTAAAATATTTTGATGCCGTTCTTTTGAGGAAATGAGAGAACACGGTTAGGGGATGGATTCAGGAGGTCGGGATGATAATATTTTGGGTTGCTTAGCAACAAAATGTAGTTAAAATGTTTTGATGCCGTTTTTTGAGGATAAGGAGAGAAAATGGTTATGGAATGGAATCAGAAGGTCGGGATGATAATATTTTGGGTTGTTTAGCAACAAAATGCAGTTAAAATGTTTTGATGCCGTTTTTTTGACGATAGGGAGAGAATACGATTGGGGGGGGGCGGATTGAGACGACCGGGAATTTAATATTTTGGGTTGCTTAGAAACAGAATGTAGTTAAAATGTTTTGATGCTGATTTTTAGAGGAAATCCCCGTTATATATTTTATTCGGTTTTTTTCTAACCCGGCAGTATTGCCGGGCTTCCTGCTAGTTCTAGAACTTCAAAACCGGACAAATGTTTCACGATCGGATTTATTTTAACTTGCTCCAAAAAAATCATATAATTTAGTGCGAGATCAACTGAAGATTTTCTTAACACCCAATTGACGAGAGAAACACGGAATTGCCAGCTCAAAATCTACGTTATGTGCATTGGATATGTAATTCAATGTTTACTAGGGTGACCATAATTTTTCAGGCCCAAAGCAGTATCCAATTTCGAAATAGGGGGGTCAAAATCAATATTTTACCAAAAACTCCAAAAAGGGGGGGTCAAAAGTGAAAAAATGACAATTTTTTGAAACTCGAAAGCAGTATAGTACTGCCGAAAGCAGTACCTCTGGTCACCCTAATGTTTACTTAACACTTTCCAATTAAGGCATTAGACTAATGGAAATGACTCAATTTTGCATGCTAGCCACATTCTAAATGTTAGGACGTATTAAATTCTATGATTTAAAAAAATGTCGGTTCCGGTTCGGTCCCGGTTCGGTTCCACAAAGGAACCGGACCGAACCGGAACCGAACCAAGACTGTCGGTCCCAAAAAATGTGGAACCGGAACCGACCCGAACCGGTTCGAACCGGTTCCTCGAGGAACCGTCCGAGCACTATACCCACAGAAATGATAGCGAGACTAGTACAATCTATCAATCTACTTTGTAAGATCACTGTCTAACCAGTGCAATGTATTCCTTAGCGGAGGTCAAACTTGTTTAGGCAATTATTTAACATCGAAAGTTAATAACCGGTGGACAGGCTCAAATATTACGTTCAGCTTTCGAGAAAAAGTTGTTTCTTTCCTCGATTCCAAAACTAAACTCATAATCTGAGCTACCAAAACTATACCGGTTAATGAAAAGAGCTGCGAATGATCACTCCTTGTTGGTCATTTTATAAGGAGTTTCATCATAGCAAATCAATGGAATTGTATTACAGGGAAATGAATATGACCGCTTCAAAAATTCATAGTTTCCAAAGTTTGGATTAATATTTACAATTAAATTTTGAAAGGACTTGTTTTCCTCACAATTTTTACATTAAATGTAAAAATCGTAAAATTTTTACGATTAGCAATTCTCGATATAACGCCCTTTTTTATTATTGTACTCCCAGAGTTTTGTGCACTTTTACGGTACGCAGGGCAGCATTCGAAATCTCGGAAATTTATTCCATTTTTTTAAAAATTTTCAAAATCAAAAATCATTTCATAATTTTTCGAACTGTTTTTAGAATTTTTAAAATATCGGTATCAATTATGAAATTTATTTTTGGCAATTTCAAAAATCAAACCAGGTCGCAAAGCCATGGCTAATAACGTTGTTAGGCTCTGTGAGTGAAAAAATCTGAGAGGCCGTTATATCGAACATACCTTTCGCTAATCGTAAAATGTAAAAATTCTAAAAAAGACAAGTCTGTTGGAAGTTTGAATAAAAATAATTTTTCTGGAAATATAATCCATACTTTGGAAGCTATGAATTTTTGAAAGTGTGAATATATTTATTTGGAATACTCTGTACTAAGCGCATCAGATTATGACAACATTATACTTTCAATACCAATAAAATTGTTGAAGAAATTATCCGAATAGAGGGTTATATTTTCTACGAAATCCATACTCGCCGCACGACTTGTGTTGCGAGATGCGATTCATTTTCGGGGTCCACCTCAGATTTTGAATGAAATGAATAAGTACTACGTCTGGCTGAACACTTCCAGTTTCCTTTGAGTTCTAACAAAGGGAACAATAATGTTGGACCCTGAAGACTCGGTATTGAATAAAAGTATAAACATGACGGCAGATTGGCGTTTAGTAGTGTACTCATCTATGAATTTATAGTTTAAAAAGTCGTACGGTGAAAAAAGTAGTATTTGCTGGTTGGTTCGGTACAATTACGGTACGGAACACTCATACAAAACTAAAATTTTCGTTGGCTCGTTTCCAAACGAGAAAGTGAAAGTCTGTAGAAGTAGACGGGAATGTCTTTTCTGGTGGTGTGGAGTACGTCGGACTCGTACGCTCTAGTATTTTTAACTTAACATGCCCAAACTTCAACTCCACGTCATTCCTGATACGATACTTTCTCTCCCGTGCCAACCTACAGTAAAGTTGTCCGGGATGGGCAATGATTTCTTGTCCAAAATATATCACTGAAATATATGCCTTTTAGCCCAAAACTTGGTTTGGCATGGGTTCCTGAATACATAGGCAAGAACCACTCTCATCAGCTTTCTGACATAACTTTCGGGCAATAAAAGAGAAATTGTGAATTTCCTCGCGTGCGTCAGAAAATTGTCAGTGTCAGTGGAACAGATTTTGTGTCGAGCGAGACTTCTGGATTCGACGGGTTTCATCGTATCTAAACACAAACATTTACTCGAGCATAGTACAGTTGGAATAATTCAAATTTAATATTAAAATGTCACTCAACTGCAAGATAGATACATAGATAGTAGCTTTTTTTATTCGTCAGACTATTCATGGTTAATTGATGACGGGAATGAGATGACATGCTGGACAACGAATGAGTCGCGAATACGTGCACTGTACAAAGTAGTAGCTGCTGCAATTTAAATATCAAAATCGTAATATTCGGATTATTGGATGGATCAAGATAGTTATTTATTAAACAGACAATTTATTCCAGTTGAATGTAAGGAATTACTGTCGTTTTATGCAATTCAAACCATTATTACTTCCCTCGCAAACCTTTCCTCGATTCAGAACTCAACTACGAACGATTCCTTGCAGCAGTTAGTTTTTAATCCTGATTCCATCGTCAGATTCAGGATTCAGGATTCAGAGGCTCACATTCACACACTCAATTCAGGAGTCACCGTGGGCTGCACAAGGAATGCCAACATATTGACAAAATATTTCAAACATATGCAGGACATTTAAAAGTAATTCTGTCAATCTGTGTTTCTGCATAAAAAAGGAAGGTACAGAATTTGTTGAAGAACTTTAGTTCAGATTTTCCCCGTCATCCCTGTGTCATTTTAAATGTTTGGGAATTGAAGCTAGGACTTGGCTTGATACTTGAAAAGAAATAAACTTGAAACTTGACACATTCATAGAGATCTGGAACTTGTACAAAGATACACTTTGTGTATAAAGAATAAAGATACACTTTGAGCTCGCGGTTTGAATGATACCGCACTTGATTTGTGTCACCCGGCGACCGCACTGTGACCTTTGCTGGCTTCCTGGGTCAAGTCAGAATAAGAGAATTCTGTATTACCATAATAGAATCTCATACAGTGCGGTGGTACAACAACTAAATTAATTTGCATTGGATTTGCAAACAGCAAGATACTAAGAGTTTCGCCAACCCAGTTATTTTTGTTAGGGGTCACTTGGGGCACGTCATCAAAAACAGAGGAGGATCTCGCACGGAGGAAGGGGGGATTATGACCGAGATGACTTGTCCTTTTACCGTAGTTTCCTTCCATGAGGAAGGAGGGTGAAATTGGAATCAATATAAAGCTATTGACTCATGGAGGATAAATATCATTTTTAAATCGAAAATCAATTTAGTGTCTTAAATCGTGATTCTCTTCCCAATCCTTAATTTGAAAGACAACATATCAAATTCCTGCTTGCGTTTCTCCGTTCTAAACGCCGCGTTCTATTAAAATATAAAATTTGATTAATTACGATGTTTCTATTGTTATAGGCTAAAGGGCGCAACTTTAATGATTCCATTATGTCGTCAGTATGTGTACTCAGAGAACGATAGAAGATGTAGCAAAATTTCACACAGGAAACGGTAACCATTCAAGTAAAGGGCCTTACGTACGCTCTATAGTGCAGGCTCCGGCTCCGTTATGTCAATTTGTATTTGGAACTTATTCGCATCAAGCCGGGATTACATTAAACGACAACCACTCCATGGGTTAATATATGTAAACCGCGAACTTATTCTCTCTATGCATAAGTTTATAATTCAAATTACCATCCATCCTGCTAACATGAGTGACTTTTAAACATTCTTTCGCGCACGACCTAATTTCCACATCCGCAGTTTTGAAGATGATAGTGCAGGCGGATAAAGTTGAACTATGTTTCTTATCTAAAACCACTCGACTTTGAGCCGCGTCTAACCTCACTTTCAATTAAGAAATGGAAGAGAAAAGGCATGCAGGATGCAGTTACTTACTTTCACAGCAGCTAATTTAGAAATCATCCCCAACCACAAAAAGACTGAACTAAGAAACCTCGTTCGTATTCCTTCACTTTTTGGAACCTCAGTTCGAGAGAGTAGGAGAAATTCAGTCAAGGAGAAAAGGGAGAAAAAAGTGAACTGATTTCACTTGGAGGTAAAAAAGGGAAAGCGATTGGTAGGTTGGAGTTGGAAGGACGGGAGTCACTTGGAGTTATCCAGAATTGGATTCCAATCTATTTCCTTACATTTCTTTCTCTTTAACCTTTTTTATTCTTTTTTTTTCCTTCGTTCTTTCTTCGCTCAAGATGAGAAGATCAATCGGATCTCCATCTCTAATCCTTAGCTATGCACTGCACCGCACTCCGCACTTCACTTTTCTTAGACATACGAAAGAGAAAGGACCAACTAGCAGAAAGAAAGAAAGCTGGCTACTTAAGGGTTCACAAGAAGTACAGATAGCACACAAGAATTTCTCTCTTGCTGAAATTTGGAGTTACATGAACACGAATGAATGAATGAGAGACAAGGGAAATTGCCTTTTGTCGTGAACAATTGTGAACTTTGTTTGTAGTGACTAACGAGTTGGTTTGTCGTCGGGCGTCCTTTACTGAAGAAAAGCTAACGAGCTAATCCAATTATTCAACAAACCTACATTGTCCACACCGATGAGAGTCATTCGTAACTCGTACAGGACTATAAACTAAACACAGACAATACAATATAGAATGTTTGTATTGTATTTATATTGTAATATTGTATTGTATTTATATTGTAATATTGTATTGTATTTACAGGGATTAGTAGGTTGAGTGTCGCAGGGTTGAATGGCCCATAGATTTTCTAATAATTCTAACAGGCCAAAAAAGAACAATGCAGTGGCAGTAGTATTATGGTCGGACACACTAGTCCAAGCACAAGCCACCACTTTCTCTCTCTTTCTGGTTGGAGTTTTTGCGAGTGTGAATATTAGAAGGAGAATGAGGGCAGACTGGTTGCAAAATCCGAATTCTTCCCGATTCGGTGGCTCCCAAGTCTGGTTGCTCATCCCGGTCCGTCGTCCAAATGTTGCTCAGAAAACGAGTTACCGAACGAACAAACGTGGAGAAAGAGCAATTTCAGGATCTACTCCGTTCGTCTCGCTTCCTCCAGTTCCACGACGACGACTTCTCTTTTCGGCCATTCAAATAAAATGAGAATCGTGGATGACGATCTATTCTCAACAGTTTCACTTTCACTCCCATGAACCTAGACGTACATACACTACACATGCCCTTGTGTGTAGGGTAGCCTTTTTCCCCATATAAACTCCGTGACCAGTGACCAACGCATGGGGCATGGGAACTCACATATGGGGGTTCTTGTTTTGTAGTTCCTATTGAATGGGTCAAGTAGTCCCAACGGAAAATCTTGGGAGATTATCGAATCAGATAGGTTTTGAAGTCCAGATATACATAAAAGTACATATACAATATGTACTTTTAATGCATAATCTAAGGTACCTTAGCACCAGCTTGAATCTCAAAAACCGAGTGATATTCGGTGAACTTTAGTCCTGGCCTGCTGATGAAACCCACCTGCCTGTCCGTCTGTCAACCGCATGTATTCACAACTTCCTTTTATAATCACAAATAAAATTGCGGCACGAATTAATCCAAACCTTCTCTCGTGCATCGCATCTGACAAGCTCCACACAACCAACATAATATATACAGCACTACTTCCTACTAGAAACTTTAAATCATTTTTGATACCACCTCAACACTGAAAACTATGACTTCCAAATATAAGAGTGGAGAGTGGAGACATGACCTCTCAATTAGAAGATACGCTTCCTATATATTCAATATTCAGATAATAGATCGCTTCCACCCCCACCTGCACCTGCACCTCCACTTGCACCTGCACTTCTGATGAGCCATAGCACATTGCGCTGTGATGCGCGCAGTGCGCACTGTCAATAAAAACAACATGGCGGCAATGTTAGATTTCTGATTTTACTTATTTAACTGTCAGACCGATTTCGCATACGTCAGAAGTAAGAGCGATTGACCCCAAATTTTGCACAGCGCTAGTTAGTTAGTTAGTTAGTTCATTTATTTTATTACGGTCAAGAATTTCAGTTCGCACTGTTGTCAACATTCGGACCCGGCTTTGAGCCATCAGAAGAAACGATAAGACAGTGTATATAACAAAGAAAGCTTAACTACTCATACGATCAACTCATACATTCATAATGGTTAAAATCCTTATACGTTCCAGTCGTCAACAACATTTCATTCGATTCTTTTTCAATAACTTAACCATTATCAAACTCACAAATGTATTCGTTCATAGTCTCCATGCATACACAACAAATGAAAGATTTTATGCCGAAATTTATAACATTACCAATTTGTTGCAACTATATAAAAAATGTTGTAATTAATTCATAGTAAACGTTCTTATCTATACCATGGTTTCTCTTGGGCTTTATTTTTTGCACTCGGCACAAACACATGAACACAGGTACATAGGACGAGTCCATCTTCTGCTCTTAGTAGGATTTTTACGTAGGACTTATGGCTCATAGATAGTGAGCATTTGTGAAAATAGTTCAAACAGTATACACACATTGTAACATGCCCTTATCTTCATGATGCGGTTCACCATCTTGATAGAAATCACCCTACAAAAATATCCAATACAGCACATCCGTAAATACAGGAAGAATGCTGTCAACCATTATTACCTCATCACACAAATGACAATTTGGGCCCCAAATGTTTGCATTGCAACCATTGGGATCCCATTTTTCTCGACGACCCCTTGCCCTCCTGAACAATTCTTAAGTG
>JAQFYE010001720.1:0-21284 GCA_034694305.1 Protaphorura glebata | reverse complement strand
TCAAAATCAGCTGGTACTGTCAACTACGCGATTCGCTTGGAGAACTGGACTATGCACATCTGATGGAACATGAAACTTCCTGCTAGGTTGAACGCACCTGGAATGACCACCTTCATCTGCGGAAGACAATCAAACAGACACAGTTGAACTCCAATTTACGGAATACGAAATGTGTATCTCATTTTTATAGAATTGAGTTATTAAAATAATAAATTTACATGAAGTTGATGAGATGATTGCAAGAAACTACAGCCGAAAGAGTTAATGGGCTGATAGTCCGCTGGAATTAGGTCGCGACTGACCGGAACCTCAATTTCCTGTCTGGGAGATAGAGACGGAAGATTGCAGACTGGACCGTTTGGTCTTTCCTAGAAATCGTGGCGTGTACAATTGTCCGTTGCTCTGAAGGAAACTGTCTGCAAATAATCACAAATAGGGTTTGGTAGATGATTCTGGACTCTGCACCGACACCATTGAGTGAATATGACGCCGGGATTCCGACCGGTAACTGAAATACAAATGGAAATGAACTGCGTTGATGCAGGAGTAACGTCACCCAATTGCCAGCTGTGGAGAAAATATCACATTAGCTTCGTGGCGGTTCATAATTATGAGTATCAATAATTGAAAGAATTATTTCTAGCAAATTGATATTTAAACTACCGTCTTGCTGATTGAGTTGAATTGTGTTGTGAGTGTGGTCAAAGTACAGGGTGGCCGCGAAACATCTAACACATGTTAGAATCGAATATCTTTTTAAAGATATGACAAATTCCCATGGGAGTTCCACCAAATTGAAGTCAAATGCCACCTGGGATGATTGCGATTTAGTCTGTGGCATTAAGTTGTGAGTTGCGATCTGGGGAAATTAAAAGTGCAAAACCAAAATTTTTAACATGGTTGGGATAGGACCAGATTTCATGCAAATTCATCGTTCGTCGCAGCAACTCTTATTGATTTCAACAAATTCGGGTCGACTTTTCATTTCGACCCGAATAATTTTAATCGTTTAAGAGTAAAATCGACCCGAATTTGTTGAAATCAATAAGGGTTGCTGCGGCGAACGATGAATTTGCATGAAATCTGGTCCTATCTCCACTATGTCAAAGATGTTGGTCTTGCACTTTTCATTTTTTCCAAATCGCATCTCACAATTTAATGCCACAGACTGAATCGCAATCATCCCAGGTGGCATTTGGCTTCAATTTGGTGAAACCCACATTGGAATCAGTCATTTCTTTAAATAGATGTTCAATTTTAACACGTGGTAAATGTTTCGTGGCCACCCTGTATGTTTCTTGGTCCTGATGTGTGTGGGACATTCAATATTTCTCATTGCCAGTTGCAATTGCACCACGACGTCACTACGATGGACATTGGTATCTGTAATTCTTTGTGTGTCAGCTGTTACCCAGGACAAGGACACCATTCCTAATCTTTGGAACTTGAGTGGGAAGTCTGAATGAAGAATTCATTTTAAATTAAAATTTTGAAAAAAAGACTTCACGTGCGCTTACAGCGAATTTGTTCTTTATGTCCTCCCACAGTTCGCACAACTCTTCACGTCACACTTTGTCCGGGATAATAAAATTCGCAATTGTTGACCAGTTTGAAAATAAAATTAGGGTCTGTCATTTTTTGGTTAAGATATTACAAAATTGGTAAAATTCGAAATCCACTTGTACTAATTTTGAATCATCCATTTGAAATTTTGGGTTCATTCATTGAATCGCCTTGGTAACGCGATTTGATTTTACAACCAGAGGTCGCAGTAATGAACTTGTTCGCCATTGCCGATATACATAATTGATTGAAATAAATGTCTATTCCATCGGTTGGGAATTTTTGGTAACCTGTGGGGTCAACGGACAAATTGCGGGCGAAATTGTCCTCATTAATCGCACTATACATTCAATTAATCAAAATTCTTCTACATAATCGACGCTTTTATCTTTTATATTATCAGCCTCAATAATTTTTATTCGTCATTATTTTTTTAAATATTCGATATTCATTCAAATTATGATAAAACGAATAAGCTGAATTTAGTTTGGACACAACTAAAACGTCAGAGACGGTGGATTCATTCATTGGACGACAGATGGCGTCGGAGCGAGACTTTGGCTCTGGCTTTGGAATGTAGTGTGGGATAAAGTTGGAATCACGAATGGAACGTTTCCAATCACAATCGACATAATGCCTGAAAGGTTGAAGCCACCTGGAATGACCATCTTGATCTGCGGAAGGCAATCATAAATAATTGTTTCAACAATTACAATATGTTTATCTGTAATTTTGAAATTATGTACTAAGAGAATGTACTCACATGAAGTTGATGAAATGATTGCATGAAATTACAGCCGAAAGAGTTGATTGGTTGATAGTCCGCACGAATCATGTTGAAACTGACCGGAACTTCAATTCTCTCTCTTGCCGAGAGAGGCGGAAGGAGACAGGCTGGACCGATTGGTTGTTTCAAGAAAATGTGATATATCGTATTATCCGTTGCTCGGAAGTACACCGTCTACAAATCAACACCAAATGTGAGTTCAATTGACAAAAATATTTTCTAAAAAAATTCAAATTAGTTTATTTAGTAATAATTATTTAAAAAAAATTATCGGAGTTACTCTTGAAATCCAAACTTGAATAGTTTGAATGTCCGTGGAGCTATCGTTGACCAAATGGGCCAAGAATTCAATTCTCTCCCCAACTAAAAATCCTGTTTTGTTGAAAGTCAATTTGAATGAAATCGGTCCACTCTCACAACAACAGCAACAAAGAAATTTCTCTCCTTCGACCGAATTTGGTTTTGCCGCCAAGGGAAAAATGTTTAGGTCAACAGGGCGCGCAACACGGAAATCGAGAAGTACTGTGACCTCAGGTCCAGCTTTAGTGGAGTATGTTGCTTTTGCTTGGTAGTAGATTTTGGACTCTTCATCGGAAGCATTGTGAGAAAATGATGCCGGGATTCCGACCGGTAGAACGAATGCAAATGGAAAGGAATTCCGTCCATGTGGGATTGATCTGATCCAAGTGCCATCTGGAGAGAAAATGAAATATTATCACATTTGTGTACAGTGTGGCTCATAATGTTACTAATTCAATATTTAAATTACCGGGCCGTTGATCGAGAGGAAAGGAGTGGTCAAAGTATGTCGCTTGGTTTCGGTGATCGGTGGTCGTTGTCCAAGTCGTCTCATTTCCATCGCCGTCATTTGTGTGATGTGTTTCTTGTGTTTGCCACCACGTACTTCCATATCCTTGGAACTTGAGTGGGAAGTCTGAACAGATTTTATTACAAATATTTTTTTTTGAAAAAATAAATGATATTACGACTACCTGTTATGTGAATGTGACTTACACCGGATTTGTTCTTGAGGTCCAACCACGATTCGAACAACTCTTCCTGTTATTATTTGACCTGGATAATAAAATTCGACTTTGTGGTCCAATTCAATGAACAAATTTCGATCTGCCATTTTATGGGTTATATTATCAGAAATTCGTAAGATCTAACTTTATATTTCCAAGTTTTAATTGTTCCTAGTCAACTTTAACTTGCCTTGTTCAATATTTTTGTTTACCGATTGACAAATGTGTCCCATTATTGAATCGTCTTGGTAACGTGATATAATGGGACTACCAGAGGTCATATAAATGTAATTGTTCTTCATGAAAATGAGTTGTCCTGCTACGGGTTCAATTCCTGGTGAACCTACTTCCAAATTCATCGCATTGGTGAATATTTATATATAATTTGGTCCTTTCAGATCTAGGTTAATCATTTGGGAGGCTCAGGTTTCCGGCGAATCAACAGCATTTCGAATCTAATTTTTTTGAATTGAAAAATTGTAAGACAATCAATGACCACATCCATTCGCATAGTTTTGAAAGTAATTCCAACCGACACATTAATTAAGAACCAAATTGTGGATTTAACAAGTAATACATTGCGTTTTCCATGAAGTACTTTGAAAATTAATAAACATTGAAATAATATGATTATTCCTGCGCTGCACTGTTCATCTTTTCGCGGCAACAGTTACAATTCAACCAAAGCATCGACTCATTTTTTTTAAATGGGAGCCTTCAAAATGGGGGTCAAGATCATCGCGGCAGCTCGTTGGAATGGAAATGTGAGGTACCGGAAGATTCATGGTGTGGATGGAGAAAAACCAATAAGCACATAATTCCTGAATTTACTTTTGCACTAATGTGACTCTAAACTCAAACATATTTCCCTTTCTAAACAGTTTTTCTGATTGCGTCTACATTTTCAAACAAAAACTAGACCTTTCCAAAATAGTTAAAACCATGTCCCAAAGTTAGCCGGAAGAATGTGTCCAACATTTAGCCGGGTCGTGCATGCCAAACAATGGTTTTCGAAATTTAATTTACCTGAATTAAGCTCTGTATTAATCGGGCGAGTTCCAAAAATGAGTTCCACCTGATTCCATTACGCTAAAATTCGGTTAAGCGTGTATCCCAAAAATTACCACCACCTCTTTGCATTACATGGTCAAATTTGGGACACTAAGATCCCGTCAAAATTGGCGCATGGATAAAACGGGTGGTCAATTTTGGGACACGCTTTCGTTTTTAAGGTTTTTTTAAACATTTTGTCCATTGTTGGCCGTTGCCATTGGAAGCCGAAAGTGAAAAATTTGAAAATAGCTTTATTGTGTACCTACACGCATATCTATGGATTCAAAGTTTCATCCTTGTCAAATCAAGCAGTAGCGTGATGAAGAGATACAATATGTAAGTATGTATATTGGGACACGTAAATTCTCGAGCTCCAATAAGTTTAGTCCGACGATATCGTATATAAAATTTGCCATTCCATTATGAGTCCAAGTTATATTCGACCGTGAACTTGAATTGTACTTGCAAGTGAGAACTTGAACCCCTGTCCCTGCAAAAAAAGTTTGATTGTTTTCTGATTTATCAATCTTAGGAACAAATTTTTGGAGCCTCTGACAATATTACATATTAATACACCCATTTATTTGACATTCACCTGAAGGTCTGGTCAGCATTTGATGTTCTTTTTCAAACATAGATAGAGGTCTTTGCCCTGGTCTCATTGGTGTTCTGTATATGCTGCTTCAGGTACCTGTTACAAAAACAAACAAGGCTTTCCCTTCTATCCTATTTATGTATGTTCTATATTCTTCAAATGATAGAGATTGGTATGTATTGAGTCGAATTAGAATAACTCAGAGTGAATGCCTTCGATCATCAGATAATATTATATATTAAAGCTAGCATTTCTTACAATTAGTTATTCTGCTTACGTATATATCTCAACTATGAAATGCACAGATTCTACATATAAAATTTCGGTTTGAGACGTGACAGGTGTAATTTCCTGCATCTGGCAGTCTGATTCTTTCAAAACTCGGTAGAGATTCCGATGTTTCACCGAGCTCAGATTTGTTGGTACGAATTGCTATCGCACCCAGATCTATATTCTTACCCTGATAGAAACATTTAGAAGAAAGGAAAAGTAATTAATTTATTTGGATGTCATAATTTGGTTGTGCGTGTACAAATACATAGCAAGATTAAAACATAATTTGCGCTCGGGGAAGACGGAGTGTTTACTCTGAGCTTGAATACAGGTTTCCTACACTTGTATGTATAATGATTCCAAATATGATAATACATTAAAAATTTCAAAAAGTATTGTTCAGAGATGGATTAAGAAATAATACTGGCAATGAAAAAAAAATCCGGGAAGACCAACAAAATGTACACCGGCATCGAAGTCAACTATTAGAAAACAAATCCGTGAGAAATTCGGAGCTTTAGTCAGAAAATTTGCCCGAAAACAAAATTCTCCGAAAGCTTCACAAAACGGTGTAAGAAAACTTCATATTGTACCGAACAATATGGCATTTTTGGGCATGGGGATACCCAAAAAAGTGTAATTTTGAGCCGCCATGTAGATTTTTTGTCGTACGACAGTTTTGGTCCGCCCTGTACGCTTTAACATTACGGGCATGGGAAGGCAGCCAGAGAAAAAAATTATGAGCCGCCGTGTGGTGGCATCACAAAGCAGCGTTTATGGGGTCGTAAACAGGTAAAGAAGGTTCATTTTATTGCGGCAATTGACCCAAAATGTAAAAAAGTAGACTAAGCGTTGACCTAAAATATAAAAAAAGGTTAACCATGGTAAGACTTTTTTGAAATTTTGGGTCAAAATGGGCCAAGAAAGGTCAAAATCAAATTTTCGCGGTCACAACATTCCAAGGAGGTAACCCATCTCTATAACCCAGGAAAATCGTAGTCGTCTGACCAACTCTGAGTGGAAAATTTCAAATTCAAAAGCCAAGCATTGACCTTTTTCAAAATCTTTTGCAAAATTTGTCCACGAATTTGAAAATCAAGATTAATTTTGGACTTTTTTATCAAAAAATGGCCCCACAATGTCCCAGAATTGTGCTCGTAGAGCATGAAGGCTTTAACATCAGTGACGATAATGTCATAATCCTCGTACGGGAATTTGCACACACGAAAATTGTCAGTATGACGCAGAGTACATGTACGCCATCTATCTAGCAATGTCACGTGGAGAATTTAACAAGGATGATTACATGTACGCTCTACCACTTCCACACATGGAGAATAACTTTGTCATTTGCAAAAAATACAAGGCGCATGACCGAGCAAGAGGATACATTAAATGGGGTGTAGACTATAACAATGACACTAGGGTACCGTACACTAGACCATGCACTCACGAGTGCATGGTCGTTGTCGTAGCCCTGTGTTACTTGGGTTACTAGTTTCATTTGCCTTGAAATTCAGTCTGGGATTTTTTTATGGAATATAACATTGACAAAATCTGAGAACAAATTATATTGGTCAAAATTTTTTATTTTTTTTTTCAAATTTTCAAATTTTTTTAAAAATCGAAATTTGATTTCTCCGGTCTAATATTTTGCACAACACCATTATTTTGGATGGTCTTCAAAGTAGCATATCCCTCGACACTCAACTCGACCAACACATGGTGGATCTTCCTTGTGAGAAAATATTGTGCCAAGTAGAGGTGTAAAAGGGCCGGATTTTGTCGGACCTGCTCCGCCCGGCCCTACAAGTATTCTCCCCCCGGTCCGGCCCGGCCCTACAAAATTACCTTCCATCCAACATCTGGCCCGGCCTGGCCCTCATGTCCGAAAAAAGATTCTCGGCCCGGCCCGGCCCATTTGTAGGGCCGGCCCGGCTCTTATACATCTCTACCCCATAATAGTGCCTTTTAGTCTGTTTATTTCACCGTGAAAATATTTTAGGGCCGGCCCGGCCCGACCCTGAATATGATCATTACCGTCTTGACCCGTCCCGGCCCTAGTAACCGGAAATCTCGTCGGCCCGGCCCGGCCCTTGACAGTTAAGCCTGGTATTCGGCCCGGCCCGTCCGGGCCGACCCGGCCCTTTTCCACCTCTAGTGCCAAGTTATTCTGTTGAGTAACGAATATAAATAAATAGGAACCTTTTGTTTGTTTGTTGTACGGGCTTAAAGTCTTTCCAACACATAGCTCACACAGATAACATGCAAAACAAGTCTTCTGGACTAATCAGTGAGTGCATTAGAGGCGACTGATCTAACTACAGCGCGCGCGGGTTATTCATAGTAGTCATAGATTAAGGAGGAAAAGCACAATTCAGACTATTCTGAACACCGGTTTTTCAGTATTTCAATAACACTTACTTTTTGGTGTCTATCCCAAGGGTATTTAAAGAAATCCACCAGGGAAATCTCCCAAGTCAGAATTTGTCGTTGAAGATAAAACCAGGAATACCTGATTACATTCTGTACAACCAGTTGCTAACCTGGCTGCATTGGAATGCGAATTGAGTCTTATGTCCTCCAGACTACTACAAAATAACTATTTACATGGTAATAAACAATTTTAATATACGGAACAATCTAGAGGCTAATTGCAACAAGATTCCAGGAACCATAATGCAATAATCCGACTAGACGACAAACATACCAAGACCATTAAAAGGTAAAGGAATGAATGAGTTCCAGCGGAAATGCTCCATGATAAGAGAACCAAAACGAAACCAAACAAAGGTTCAAAGCAACTTTCCTTCCTCCGAGTAAACCCAGGATGCCAGTCAGTCGCCAAGTTCCCAAGTCTAGAGACTCGAATCTTTATCTCAAATCAATTTGAGCAATTCTCTGGGTTCTATACTGTGCAGTGCCAGAGACTGGAAAGACAGTCAGGGCGAATCCCAACCTATGTCCTTCTTCGTCAAAGGCTAGCAGAGAACTGAACCTTACTCTTTATGCGCAGTTCCAAGCCATTTTATTCATGGATAAAAAAACTGTATCCATCTTTACCAAATTTTCAATACTTTGACCAAATGCAATCTCACTTCCGTTTCTATATTCTGATTCGCAAGAAAGAACTAAACGGAATGGTAATACTCGTTATCGAATTATAAGTAGAAATATTTATTAATTCTGGTTCAACTTTTTATCAAATTCCCTATCTTGTAACAATGGTCGCGAAACCAGGTTTCCGTAATGCATTGGGATGAGATGCCCGGCCAGGCAAGAGAGAAGTTGTTAATTTCGTTGTTTACTATTTACCGTTTCTCCTTACACCCAAAAGCTGGTTCAAACTCTATGTTAAAATGCATTTACCAATTCCAAAGAGATTTCATTCTTTTTGTCAAATGGCACTGCCAAGGCGGTGATATTTCCGCCATCATTAGGGTTAGAAAGTTGTGCTTCAGGTTACCCTTCAAAGAATTCTTTCACTTCTGCATTCGTCAAGTTTAGAATAATACTCAGAATTTGAAACAACATTTCAATTCTCGTTACAAGAATTCCTTATCATCAGTCATTTGCAGTCACCTTGTCTTTAGGGCAATATGCTTCTTCCAAAGATAGCCCAGAATTAGAAGTACTACAATTTCAGCACCAGTCAGTTCAAGATTGGCGATGTGCTTTTGGCTTCTAGATTAGGCATCTAGAATTGGCTACTAGAACGTCGCCATCTATTTCAAAGAAGTCGTCGCCATACATTCGCGGCACTGTAGTTGTAGGTTTCACTGGCATTCAAATTGATCTCCGTAAACCGAATGACAGATTCTTCGGACATTCCGTTGAGTGAAGAAAACGATTCTAATATTGTCTGGGACGCGACAAGAGTTGGGGTAATATATTATGGAACGTAAATTCCTTAGGGCGGGTTGAATATATTGGAACCAAAGAATTTTGTCTAATTGTAAGTAATATGGATATTATATGGATACTATAATATGGACATTCCCTTGGACAAATGTGAATACCGGGAACATTTGATTACTTAGGGATCAAGGGTGACATTTTTATTTCGGAAGTATTTTTACCAAAAAGCCAGTATAAATCAGTTGTGGCGAACTTTGGCGACACCTAACCTAAAATAACCTAACCGAAGTGCGGTAAGGTTAAGTTCATTTCAGGTGATTTTAAATTCTGTATATTCAAAAATTCTGGCGTTCCAACAAATTTAGTCCGACCATTTCTTACATACAGGGTTTAGCAGAATGATGTAGCCAATTACATTTTGATAAAACTTTCGACCAACCGTTTCGAATTAAATGAGGGTAGGCACAGATTTAAGCTGAAGAACAAGAGGAATTAATCAAATTGACTACGAATGCAATCATGGCTAAGTGGCCACCAGATACAACGAAGCACTTTTATTGAATAACAATAAAGTTCCTCTAGGGTTCCAACGCCGATCAACGAAAACTCTAATATTAGTTTCTCAACAAGGTGAATGAATCAAATCTTCCTACCCGGTAAAACCTACTCACTCCAAAATGTCAAGTGTTGATGAATGTTGAGTGGTCTTTTGACTAACTTTCCCGGTCACTGAAAATGTAGTTGTCAGCGTAACTGAATAATAACTCGTGTAGTGTAGGAGTCTGCGACTGTCCCTGTATTTATATTCCTTTCTTATATAATAATGTGGTAGGATACTTTCGGAAACGGTACACGCTTATGACAACAGCACTTTTTATTAAACAAGTGAATTAAAACAAACTGACAAAAAACTGATTAATTATTTACTGAAGAACAAGTCCAAAGAAGGCAGTTAATTTTACACAGATCTTGTCCTGGCTAAATTTCGGAAAGCAGTAAAGTGGACGCTTCCCGTTCACAGAGGAAATTGAATGTTGTGTTTTGCTTGAAAATTCCACCACTTGCACATACACGACGCGCCAGACAAATCCAAGGAGAACTCCCCTCGTGGCTGACTGTCGCAGCCACAAAGTGTAGAGGGACCGAGGAGAGAGAATGGTGCCGGATATGGAAGGGTTATTAGTCCAAAAGCTAGGAAAATCTCTTATGGGCCAGGGTCCACAAATATGAATGGTTGACCTTTTGACCTTTGTTGTCGAGAGTTTATTTTCGGTATATACATTACCAGTCATAGCTGTGAACTGTACTTGAGATATTTGGGAAAACTGAGCTGTCGATATGTCTTAATAAACTCTTCAAGTTAGGCACACAGGGCGAACCCAATTTCATTCACTTTACAATCACTTTCACTTATTATTATAGAAAATGATAAATATTAATTAAAATACAAACCTAGACGATATTTGACAACTTTGGTGACGTTTTTAACATTGACGTAATGGGTTGCAAAATGGGTAACCTCATAATAAATAATTTGTAATGGGTACTAGTCCACAATTGTCGGAGAAGCTGCACAATGGACAAACTCAAGTAATCTCGCGGTGCAGTCGAGGGAAGAATAACAAAAATCAAAAGTTATCTGAGTAGGTAGAAGACCCCATTGCAGAACTCACACGATGCTAACACGTGTTGGGGAAGCGTCCTTCATGCTGAGGTGTGTTGGGGGAAGCGGCGTCCATGCTATCCTATGTTGTCTAGATGTCTCCCGTGCTTGTCCTTGTTGGGAAGGACTCACGGGAGTCTAAACATTATGACCTCTCCAAATTGAGAATTTTCGTCTCTTTCACATTTGTTCTGGTAAACGCATGTTTAATGCCAGAACAGATCCGAGGGGTAAAATATCTAAGCGCAGGTGTTCCCTTTCACTTCTATTTTGGTGACAGTTCGACGTACGTAATACATGTTGGTCCATACTCAGGTGTGAACACACCCGTTCACTTCTTATATTTGGAATTCTGTCCTTTTTCCCAAATTAGAAATTATTTTCCATTTGACCCACAAACGTTCTTAAAACGATTTTAACCCAGAAATGTTGGATATCCATTCGATTTACTTGGATATCCATTGGATTTCTTGTTTTTGGAAGATAAATCACTTATACCAAGGAGGAGGAGGAATAGGAGGAGGGGAGGAGAAAGAGGAGAAGGAGGACACATACATAATAAAATTTTGCTTGAACAGATTAATGGATATCGCCGCCAGGGAAAGGAGAGGAGAAGGAGGAGGACACATACATAATAAAAATTTGTTCAAACGGAATAATGGATATCGCCGCCAGGGGAGAAGGAGGAGGACACATACATAAAAAAAATTTGTTCGAACAAAATAATGGATATCGCCGCCAGGGGAGGGGAGGAGAAGGAAGAGGACACATACATAATAAAATTTGTTCGATCAGAATAAATAGCGATACTTACAAAATTTGATTTAGTCTTAACATTGAATTCAAAGCGTCAATATGGAATGTAACTCTTGTAATAAGACATTCGCTAGAAAATCTAACTTATACCGTCATATGCAGGAAGTACATCGAATTCAAAGAAAATATGAAAGCGATGGTTTATCACACTAAACATTAGAAAAAAATATTGTAAACCAAAGGAGTCATACTTCTCATTCAGAATATGACAAGTACGATGATTTAGACTATATGTTAAAAGCTCCATTTGCAATGGTCATACCTGGAATGCTTCAAAGTGGTAAGAGTACCCTGACTAAACAACTGTTGCAAAGACGGAACGAAAGGATTGAGACTAATGACAGGAGGCCAATTAATGGTATACTTTATTGCTATACCGAATTCCGCCCAAATTATTTGGAGAACTGAAAACAAAAATCCCAGCAATTGAATTTTACAGAGGGCTTCCAGAAGAATATTCTGACGGAATGGATGAGCCAAGTATTGTAGTACTGGATGATTTGATGAATGAAGCAAGCAAATCTGATGATGCTACTGCTGCATTTACACGAACATCGCATCATCGAAATGTCTGCCTGATAATTCTTGTTCAGAACTTTTTCCACAAGAATTTACGAAATATTACTTGCAGCTGTCATTATATCTGCATTATGAAAAATCCGAGAGATTCAAGTTTTTTATCCTGTCTGGGACGACAGATGAATGGTGGAAACACGACCGAAGCATTGAATGCTGCCTACAAGGATGTATAAAAAAGCCATATGGATATGTCTTTATTGATACAACGCAAAAACAAAATGATAAATACCGAAGTGATAATATTTTTCCCGATGATTGTACTGTTTTTGCAAAATGTGAATATATCAGGAGAAGAAAAGAAAATTTGGATCAACATGAAGTTTCATGAAAAATATTTTCGCTTCCCAATTGACAAGGTCCCACAAGCTGTCGGATTGTTATGCAAATTTTGAAAAATCACCAAGCAGCCAACTGAAGAAATGCAAACACTTGACGAAGAAAAAAACGTTATTGATAATGAATAGGCATTTGTATCAGTTTAGTTATATAACTTATGGTTTTTCTTAAAAAATAAATTTAAAATTATGAAAATTACGTTCTTTTATTCGCATTTTTGTGTCTTCACAATTTTCTTATTAATGAATGAATGAATGAATGAAGAGAATTTATTTGATATGACCAGAGGCCCATTCAAAGGTGGCGTTAATTTTTACAAAAAATTTTCCTGCATACCTAGATCTACAGTATAAAATGAAATAAGTTTGTGAATAAATTACAATATTTCAGCAATAGTCTTAAATTAATGAGAATAATCAATGTTTCATGTCATTTGAGTCAACCATAATCAAAGTAATAGAGATACGTCATATATATTACAGAATGAAGGTAATAATGTCACTTTCACGGGGGTCGTAGAAATGGCCAACAGTCCAGTCAACACAATATCAGAAATCTTTTACGAGTTATGCGAAGAAGATATGTGAAATCAAACTTAAGGTGGGGGTATTTTTTTACAGATGCTTGTAACCAGGAAGTAAAGTTTTTTAAGTCATCAGAGTCGGCCAAGGGGTCATAGGTGAAGTTTGTAACATCGGAAGTGCTGGTATTAAAGTACGGCAACAGGGCTGCACTCTCGCGATCACGACCACAGCATTCTTCAATAACGTGGAAGATGGATTCTGCTTCACCACAAAATCTGCACGGTGTGTCGTTTGCAGCTGCCAGTTTAAGCCATTGGCCATTGCTGTATATTGTTGGGTATCCCAGGCTCATTTGTGCCACAGTTGTTGCCAAATATCTCTACAACGTGTTAGTCAGGTGGGGTTCGGCGAAAGTCTCTGGACAATTTGTTATATAACGGCATAGTTTATTTTCATACTAGTTATTTCACATTATGGAGGCCGAGGACTTTGACATACATACCTGGGGTCGCCGAGATGACGCCATCGAAGAACAAAAGAGACATTTTCCATATTGTCCATTTATCAGTGGATTAGACGTCGGAAATATTACATTATCAAAACATGAACAGTCCTCTATTGTAATTAAATCAAATGGAGGACCAGTCCAAATTTTGTAGGGGTAGATTCAAGATTACATAATTTTTCTTTTAATTGTTTATATAGATATACACTCGCAAACGAAGGATTTTTTATGTCAGAATCCAATCTCCACACTTGCTTCTACTGCTGTGTGATAAATTATAATTTATTTTGGTTCTTTGGTATACGCAATCAGAAAGGAACACGAGAAGAGAGAATGTGCATTTATTTTTTTGAATAAAAATAATACATCGCTAACTACAGCTAACTCCTTAGAATCAGGCTGCAAAATATGGCATCACAAAAAACTGGAAATCCTTTTTTGCCATGACGTCACTTGGTGACCTGTTAACGATGTTATACTGCCGTGAGTGTATGTGTAATATGTCGAAAAAAGATTTCAGGTTACGTGAAAGCTTACATATGACCATTTTTATAAATATACAGACAAACGCTTGCTCTACGTTTTAGCCGAAAACTTTTATTTTGTGTAAAAATAGACTTAGAATTTCCCCCTCTAACCAAACACAGAATTGTTTTTTAAATAGTCTTAAAAAAAAACTTGAGTTTGAGAAAATTAAGTTTTGTTCTGTATTTATTTCAGTTGTATGAAGAAAGCTGCGTGATTTAATTAGAACCATTCATTCAAACCAAAAACTTAGCTATGTACGATGCAAGTCTAATTATGTAGGAAGCGTGGGAAGCAAAAACTAGATATGAAGGACGCAAGAGATTTTTGAAAGATGTGTGTGTGTGTGTGATTAAATAATTATACCCATTGAACTTCTTGGATATCCATTGGATTTCTTGTATATGCATTGAATATCCAAAACTCCTTTGGATTTCATGGATATCCAAATGTCAGATTAAATGAATGAATGGACCATTAATCATACTTGGTAATTTATTTATTCACATTTTGCAAAAGCAGTACAAGCCTCAAGAAAAATATTGTCACGAATTCGGTATTTATTATTTTGTTTTTGCGTTGTATCAATAAAGACATATCCATATGGCTTTTTCATACAGTCCTTGTAGGCAGCATTCAATACTTTGTTCGTTTTTCCACCATTCATCTGCCGTCCCAGACAGGATAAAAAAACTTGAATCTCTCGGATTTTTCATAATGCAGATATAATGACAGCTGCAAGTAATATTTTGTATATTCTTGTGAAAAAAATTCTGAACAAGAATTATCAGGCAGACATTTCGTTGATGCGATGTTCGTGTAAATGCAGCAGTAGCATCATCAGATTTGCTTGCCTCATTCATCAAATCATCCAATACTACGATACTTGGCTCATCCATTCCGTCAGAATATTCTTCTGGAAGCCCTCTGTAAAATTCAATTGCGGGGATTTTTGTTTTCAGTTCTCCAAATAATTTGGGCTGATATTCGGTATAGCAATAAAGTATGCGATTAATTGGTCTCCCGGCACTAGTCTCAATCATTTCGTTCCGTCCTTCCAACAGTTGTTTAGTCAGGGTACTCTTACCACTTTGGGGCATTCCAGATATGACCATTGCAAATGGAGCTTTTAACATATAGTCCAAATCATCGTACTTATCATATTCTAAATGAGAAGTATGATTGCTTTGGTTCTTGGTGAATGTCCTATTACAAGAGTTACATTCCATATTGAGGCTTTGAATTCAATGTTAAGACTAAATCAAATTTCGTAAATTTATTCTGATCGAACAAATTTTATTATGTATGTGTCCTTCTCCTTCTCCTCCCCCTCCCTTGGCGCCGATATCCATTATGATGTTCGAACAAATTTTTATTATGTATGTGTCCTCCTTCTCCCCTGGCGGCGATATCCATTATTCTGTTTGAACAAATTTTTATTATGTATGTGTCCTCCTCCTCCACCTTCTCCTCCCCCTCCTCCTCCTCCTTCTCCTCGGTATAAGTGATTTAACTTGCAAAAACAAGAAATCCAATGGATATCCAAGTAAATCGAATTGATATCCTCAATTCTGGGTTAAAAAAGTTTTAAGAACGTTTGTGGGTCAAATGGAAAATAATTTCTAATTTGGGAAAAAGGACAGAATTCCAAATATAGAAGTGAAAGGGTGTGTTCACACCTGAGTATGGAACAACATGTATTACGTACGTCGAACGGTCACCAAAATAGAAGTGAAAGGGAACACCTGCGCTTAGATATTTTACCCCTCGGATCTGTTCTGGCATTAAACATACGTTTACCCGAACAAATGTGAAAGGGACAAAAATTCTCAATTTGGAGAGGTCAGTAACCTACCGGCGACGCCAAAAACCCTTTTACATGTAAATATATCACTCTGCTTCGACATGTAAATATATTCTTAAATTAAAACAGATGCCTCAAACCCTTTTACGTATTTTAATTTTTGACAAATTATTTAAGACAAAAAGATTCTAGAAATACGTCAACGTCAACATAATGACGGTTCGAATATTGAGCATACTTTTCTGAAATTCTGAACATGAATAAAATAACCTAACGAACTGAATTAAAAATAACATACGGAAACAGTTGGAATTAATCTCCAGTGAAACCTCGAGAAAGTGAAAATCACAAGCAAGTGGGACGTCAGCGCTGACGCAATGTAATGCCCCACAAAACAAGGGTTTGTCATCACAAGCCCACCATGACGTAGAGTGACAAAAAAGAAAATGGCATAAGTATTTATTTATTTATTATTACAAGACAAAACCTTATAATGAGGTCATTAAGTTGCCCAGTATAACTACTTTTCGTTCGTCATTGCTTTTCAAATATTGGATATTCATTAAAGTTGTGTGAGAATTTATGCGCTGTATTTGTGTTTGGCCACAACTAAAATGTCTGAGACATTGTATTCACTCATTGCACCACAGATGGCGAAAGAGCGAGACTTCGGCTTTGATTCTTGATTGTATTTTGTGATCCAGTTTAGATCACGAACGGCACGACTCCAATCACAATCTGAATATTTCCTGCAAGGTCGAAGGCACCTGGAATGACTATCTTGATCTGCGAAGACAATCAAATAGATATATTACAGTTCAATTCATGGAGTTAGAAATGTATATCTCATTTTTTCAAATTGAGTTATTAAGGAATGAATTTTCATAAAGCCGATGAGACGATTGCATGAAACTACAACCGAAAAAGTTGATTGGTCGATTGTCCGTAGGAATCATGTCGAAACTAACCGGATCCACAATTCTCTGCCTAGGACGACAGGTTCTTCCCAAAAGTCGTGATGTGTAGGGTAGGCTGGGCTAATCATTCCAACTTTTGTGCCTGGGCAATCCACAGGGTCGTTATCTCGTATTATATGAAAATATCGATTCGGACTCATCAAGTATGCGATCTTCTCCAAAGATTAATTTTTTTGAAATTTCTAACCTCCCCTGACCTCTGTAAAACAATGGTATTATGTAACCATGGTAACGAGGTCCAAAAAACAAGATTCGGGCTAATTATTCCATCTCTCTGGGCTAATTATTCCATACCCTCTGTGTCAGCGGGCTAATTTTTCCAACCCGTTTCTTTCAAGGAAAATCGGGGTAACCAAAATACACTGTTTGAATAATTAGCCCGGTTCGTGAAAATTTATTTGAATTTTCTGGTCAAATTTATGCTAATTTTGGGTTTAACACGTGACAGATATGGAAATATTAGCCCAAAAGTCGTTGGAATAATTCGCCCGTTCTTTCGTTTTATCAAAATTTGGATAATTTTATAAAAATTGTGAAAATAGTTAAAATCTGTTGACAAAAAGTAAGTTGGTTCAAGTTTTACAAAGAATAGTAGAAATCAAGAAAAATATGGATGTATCGTTAACTAACTGGTACAGAATTTTCACAATTCCTTTTCTCCGGAATTGACGAAATCGTTCTCCGGGAGTAGGCGGTCACCAAAATTTCAGTATTATTTTTTTATTTTGTGTGATTTTGATGATTTGGAGAACTGGTGGGAAAGTATTTGCCGGCGATACACGTGAATTGTCCCGATCCGTTCCAATTTTATGTTTTTATGACTTTTGTGTAGCGCGCGCAATGGATTTTACAGAAAGTTGGAATAATTAGCTTTGCCTACCCTACCCTACAATTGTCCATTACTCGGAAGAAAACTGTCTACAAATAAACACGAATAGTTAGTCAAGCCAAAACCATTTTCCGAAGCACTTTCATTAAGAATTTAAGTTTGTTTGTTTTTTAATTAATAATAAATTATTTAGAAAACAAAATAATCAAAATAATTATACTTACTCTTGAAATCCAAATATCGATGACTTTAGTATTTGTGGGGCGTATTGTTTGTTGACCAATTCTGCCAATAAGTAGAATGTCTCTACATACAGCTAAAAATCCAGTTTAAAGTCAATTTGAATGAAATTGGTCCGCCGGCAAAACAATAGCAACAAACGTATTTTTCTCCTTCTACCGAATTCGGTTGAGCTGCCTAGCTAAATAGGTTGAGGTCTAGAGAAAGCTCAACCTGGAATTTGAGAAGTGCTGTCATCTCAAGTCCGCCGGATGGGGAGTATGTTGCTTGTGCTTGGTGGAAGATTCTGGACTCTGCATCGATACCATTGTGAGGATATGACGTCGGAATTCCCACATGAAATGCAAAAGCGAAGGAATAGCGTCCAGGCCATGGAGGAACCATCCGCGCTTAAAATAGAGTAGAAAAGGACCGCAAATCAACAAAGTCTGGCTTCCTCACTCCGAGAGATATGAGTAAAGTTACTTTTGAAATATCTATGGCGATATAATCAAATTGGAATTTATTCGTGAAGAACAGCTGAAAATGAATTCTGACAGATAATCCGTACAGAGAACTTAAAAATCGTTGTTGAAAGTGGTCTGAATGTATGCCAGTCAATGACCGCGGAATGTCGTATAACTTTTGAGACATTTTATCTTATGCGTCGGTACCTATTGCCCGTCAAAGAGAATAGCCCCAGTTAGGCGGCTTCTATCTGTTGCTGGGGAAAGTAGAAGTGTTTCTTTTTTCGCCACATGATGCAATCGTATTTTACTGTACTCCACCATAAGTTGTGTCATCAAATCCATGACTAGTCTTATGGAAATGCCAGTTGAAAAATCTCAATGAGAAAACCTAACAGGATCCGGCATGAGCAATTTAAATTCAAGCTCAGGAATTACCAGGCCGAGGATTGAACCCCAGTATAGTGAGATTAGAGATTGCAGACCCGGTCTATCATACTACGGTTACTCTAGTTTGACTCGAATCATTATACTCGATCTGTTATGTAGTGGTGTGACTAAGTGGTGAATGAATTGTTAAGCCTAACTGACAACTAACTGAACGATGAATGCTCGGATGAATAAAAGGGCAGGTTGAGACTTGTCGTAACCTTTAACATGTAATAGTGTGTTTATTTGCTACAACGTTAAAATACAAGTCAAAAGTAATAATTAGAAGGTCTGTCAAGTTAAAAGTCTGAAAAGTGAAGCTCGAGAGTACACATAAAATTCCGCTTTTAAGGGAATGTACGGACGTACCAGAAGTAGAGGTTCATTAAAGTATTTTATCTTAATTAGGAGCAGACTTGCTATAGACAGATAAAATGATCGTATGACAAATGACATTACAATATTAGATTTGATAATATGGACACACATAAATGATTGATTCTAATGCATAACATGTAAATAAATAGAATTTGAAGTCAAGTAATTCTAAAACATAACATATTCATGAATAAAAATGTATTAGCCTGTTTTAAAGGCATTGACCGTTCATGGTCATGATTTGTGACAGTCAGAACTCAAACGAGGACTGAACATAAGCCGCCCACCTTGAAACAATAATTTCAACATAAATTCCGTTAACGTTAAAATGGTAAGAGACACAGTCTGTGAATGGGGCGTTTATATTGTCCACTTGATATTTTCAATGTCACCACGCGTATACAATTGTCTTTACCCATATGGACTTCCATGATTCTTCCCATTGGCCACTTGAGAGGTTGAATGTTGTCTTCCTTAATCAAAACCAGGTCACCGATCTTGATGTTGTCTTTTCGTATTTTCCACTTTGTCCGCTGCTGCAGTAGCGAAAGGTACTCGAGATGCCACCGCTTCCAAAAATGTTGCGACATCTGTTGTGTTAGTTGCCACCTTGAGAGTCGGTTCATCTTAAGGTGGGTCAGGTCCGGGTCAGGTATGGCAGTCAGAGGCTCCCCGATTAAAAAGTGTCCAGGAGTAAGTACAGCTAAATCTCCAGGATCCGATGACATTGGACACAATGGCCAAGAGTTGAGGCAGGCTTCCGCTTGGACCAAGACCGTGTAAAACTCTTCATGGGTTAGAGTCGCATCACCAATCACACGCCTGACATGCCGCTTGAGAGATTTGACCCCTGCTTTCCAGAGGCCTCTAAAGTGTGGACTCCGAGCAGGGATAAAATGCCAATTGATCCCGTCCGTAGCAAGGGAGTAAGAGATGAAGTTGTTGAAAGACTTGGAATGGACCAATTGCTTCATCTCTTTCAGCTCTCGATTTGTTCCAATGAATGTGGACCCATTGTCGCTAAATACATCGGAAGGTTTGCCTCTTCTGGAAGAGAATCGTCTGAGGGCTGCCAGAAAAGTTTCAGAAGTTAAATCAATGATTAATTCAATATGTATGGCTTTAGTCGCTAGACAGACAAAAAGAGAAAAATAAGCCTTTTGTATTTTTCCTCCTCGTTCCCGCATCGACTTGATGTTGTAAGGACCCGCATAGTCCCCTCCAGTTTTCAGGTACGGACGGACAGCTACCAGACGATGTGAAGGTAGATCTCCCATCTGCTGTTCCATCGTGACTGCTCTGTCTCGAAAGCATTTTGTACACTTGAGAATGTGGCGTCGTACACATTTCTCCCGTTCACAATCCAGAATTTTTGCTGTAGAGACGCCAACACAAGTTGTGGACCACCGTGCATGAGTCGGAGGTGTCTCTCACGTATGATAAGGTCGGTCAGATGATGTTGTTGAGGTAAAATTATTGGAAATTTCCGATCAGATGTTAACTTCGAGTGTTTGAGATCCTACGCAGAGGACCCCATGTGTGTCAATGAATGGACACAGTGAAAGCAATTGACCAGGTGGCTGCTTCTCATCCCTCAAAGACTTGATTGTGCCATGAAACACATCTTCTTGGACTTGTTTAACACAAAAATGTAATGCATTTTTCAACTCTGTTGTAACAGAGAAGTATTGATTCTGCCACCCTTGGGGCGTCTTGCGTTTTCTGTAAATCTGCTACAATAAGCAGTCACGCGGATCAATCTGCTCAAAGAAGAAAACTGATTAATTAAATTCCAATTAATTCCTTTGGTGACCACTAAAACCCGAATAGGCTTAGTGTCTAGTGAGGTTTCTTCCACGTTAAACCTGGTTGGCCTGTAGTGTATGTGATCAAGAATGTGCTAGTGAAGATTGAATGCGAGATGGTTAAATCTTAAGCAATATTTATTCACATTAGAAAGCAAGAATGTACACAGGAGAAAGTCATAGTACAGAGTCTAGAATAGAATAGAACTAACTCATGGCTTTATACATTACTATACAGTAGCGTGTGTGTGTGGATGTGGAATACGTGCAGTAG
>JAQFYE010001719.1:0-21284 GCA_034694305.1 Protaphorura glebata | reverse complement strand
CACTAGTCACTTGTCGTCCTTCGCTCAACTGAAGTGTTCTTACGGGTACTGTAGCGCTTAGGACGAGACGACCTGACTAAAAGCATTCATGTATTTTCCGCAAACATTGTATTGGTGTACATATGTGGCTTCGGGCAAGTATTCCTACCAGTAGGAACGAGAACCCCACTAGAGACAAACCTGTCTTCAACCATCATAGATTTTCAGCCCAGGATATCGAATCGAAACCCGATCACAACAAGGGCACTCTGTTTCACTGGTCGAAGTTTGAATTTCCTCCACCCTAAACTAAAAGCACTACTAACATTTACTTTCCAATATTTCATTCTACCCAAATCTTCTTCCCAAACTTAAGCCCTAGTTAGAGTGCTGACATGCTAAAATCCGTATTTATGAAGCATTCTCATATCGACTTGTCTGACTACCCGAATCCGGGTTCCGCCCGTTCCACATATTTTTTACTTCCTTTGGTTCTCTGTCTACTGTCTGCCCGTCCGAACGAATTGGTTAGAAATAACAATGTATCTGTGTGTGTAAGAAAATTAATGCATTAAGTTTCGTGGAATTCAATCCAATATAAAAAAAAATACGAAGAGAGTAATCGATGGAGCTCCAATTTGTGTTGACTTGTTCTCCAGATCAACGTCACTCTCCACAAACAATACAATCTGTCTCATCAACCGAAATAAGCTCAGAAGAGTAGTTCCATAAACTACACGCTATAAAATACTTTCCACGAGAGAAAGCATTCGGATGTACAATATGTACGGATGCAATTTTATCAACCAAGACAGCAAAAGTTACTTCCTACTCCGTTTTCATGAAAAAGTTGGATGAATGGTTCGTTACTCACGAGTTTTTTTTATAACGTAAGCGCACGTCCATAAATAAACAATCAAAAAATGTGAACAAGAAATGAAGATATGTCTCGTCAACAACTAGAGACAACCACCGTAAAGAGATCTGATTTTCTACTGTAGGGTATATGTCAAATAAAATAACAGGTTTGTGTGATGTACATACATTACAATACTATTACCGACGTAGTTCTAGTTTTCTTCTAGTCGGAAAATCTTTAGAGGAATTGTAATGGAAAAGCGGCCTGAAAGTTGACAACAGATTAAACTGAAATAGTCCATAATAAAAAATATATCGACTAGTTAACCGACTATTTTGTGTTTTAACGAATATTTCTGATTATAGTATAATTTGAAAGTCTCTACGCCAGATTTTGACAAAAGTTATCAAAATTTATATTAAATCGATGTCTCAATATATTAGGTCCAGAAATTATTTCATGTATCATTTAGGGCTAAAGTGTGAAATAATTAAATGTTTCAAATAGTAATGCAGATACTGATCTTATTACGCTGATGTCGTCGGCAATCTGATTATCTCAGAAAACGTATCTCAAATTTCGGTACAAAGAGTAATTTCCAAGATAAGCCGGTAGCATGAAATTCAATACAGCAATTTACCAAACATCGGACACACCGCGTCATGTATTTTCACTTAATTAATAAATCTCTATTAACTAGACAAGTTCGGTGGTTGGAGTGGCTTAGTTCAAACATCCTCTTTACTAATATTTTCTTTTGGACGTATTCTGCGTTACTTTCGGAGGCTAACTTAAGTCATTATCGCGATATTCATGGCCAGATTGGATTCTGATTTGATTTGATTTGATTCTTTATTAACGTGTTTTACCAACGCATCCTGATACATTTAGTAGAATAGCGTTGAAGTAGAATGGCTTAATTCAACGACACAACATCAATAACTAATCTAGACCGAAATGCCAATATATCCAATTCACAAATACCGATTATATCTAATTCACAACACCCGGGATTCTACAAACAGTCCACCACAAAATGTATGTCTAGTCATCTCTGCCTTACCGGCCTAGACATTGATGGCACAGCCTCAATCTCACCTTTTGGGGAGAGCGAGAAAAGATACACTAATCTTAACTTTTGTCCACCTGAAAAGTTCCCGTACGAAATTTGTAATCAGAGAAGAGAAATTCCTTTTGGATGAATATTTTAGGACAAACCGTGAGACATTTAAGAAAATTGTCTTCTTGACCTGTAAAGCAAAATATTCATTTGTTAATTACGATTCCAATTTATACTCATTATCGCTGTAGTCTGTAGAGCACATCATTTATTTTCAGCAGATCTTAAATATTCATGAACCTTCATAACACAGTTCAAGTTGGAGACACCCTAAACAACCTTTTAACGAATTTTAATATATGTTCATTTATTTCGGTGAACACGAACGGAATTACAGTACGCAATGCAATTTGTAAACCTCATCTCAATCTGCGTCCCCACTCGGAGTTATTATTATTGTTTTTTAATCACACATACTTTGGTACACAAATTTACGCAGGTTTCACACAAATAACCTTGCGTTATTAACTTGACGTTGAACTTGAGTGATAATGCACCACTGAAAGTTAATAACATGGTTACAATTTATTTGCTGACGCGATTTGCTTCCTTCTTATTTATGAAGTCTCACAAATGTGAATGTTTACATTCTAGCCGTTCATCGAACAGTAGTTGTGGTGTGGCGACTGGACGGACTATCAGAAAATTGCCTGTCTGACCTAATCTCAGAATTTCATTTCCGGATCATGTGATATCGGAATATTATTCAAAAAAATCAGACCAGGTAATCGGTCTTGAATGTGAACTTATATTTTGATGTTTGACCTCGAGCTCGCTACACTTGAGGAAAGAGATTTTTATTCATAGAGTAAACTTCTGTAATTAAAAAAACGAGAAATACAAATATTCGGTTCTATAATAGTCGTTTGAATTTTTCCAAAGGAAATCGGTAAATTATGTTTGTAAAAGACTGGTCTCCAAAAATTTTTGGTTGAATATTTTTGGGTATTGAGCAAATTCAGTATTCGTTCGGGAATGCAAATACAAGTTCAAAGTACGCACCAATATTATGAAGACTCTCTGATTCGTTTGGCTGTTTTGCTATTTCTTTAAGAGTAACTACCTCCTCACATTCGTAACGAGCTTCAGCACATACAAACCGACAATCATATATTTTGTTCGGTCTAATATTGTAAAATAGTTCATAGATACGAAGTAGTTCTACTAAGTTTAGTGACAAACTGATGGGAATTATTTGAACATTTACATTCCCCAACATGTATTTGTTTTTTAGTTCGACTATAAATAAATTGCTTTCTAAGTACTACGTAAAAACGAGCCAAAGATTATTGTGTAGTTCAATTTCACCTTTAAAATCTTAGCATCGGAATTCTTACGTATCTTTTTATCAGACGTAGAATTCTTGTCAATCAATTCCTTCAGACAAGTGAGACTTAACACACGTAACATAAAAAGTATATTCTAAAAATGAGATAATTTCTAGTAGTGCGTTTATAATTTGAAAAGATTCCATCAAAGGGAACTAATTAACTGTTATATGTATGTCGCATTCCCATTTCGCGTGTGCTCTTAAATTCATATTTTTCCTTCTTTTGGACAGCACTTGATGATAAATCACCAAAACTTTCTCTGAGGATATGTGATTGAAGGGAGGGATGAAAGAAAATGAAATCTAGATTCTGGAAATCGGTTTGAGAGCTTTTTATAATGAAGTTCAATGTAAAAAATCGATTTGTCAACCGAGATGTGATGAAATGGAAATTTCGCGTTCCTCGTATTTCAACTTGACAAAAACTACGCACTCCAATTTAGGCCGGAACGGATAAAAGTTTTAACACTATTATTTCAGAACACAACGCGATGGTCAATAATTTAAATTGTCTAAGTTTTACCGTATAATAAACAAACTAAGAGCACTGCAGATCTAGCAGGCAAATAGCAAAGAAGAAAGAGCTTTACAAGGCGGTTCATAACCTTTTCTCCCTTCTCTGATACCAAATAATAAAATGCTCAAATTAAAAATGGAATATAATAAATATACATACAAGGTTGCTCATGGCATGTTGTAAACATTCGAACGGGAAAATTGATTTGACTAAGATAGTAATACCTAATAGATTTGGCGATGAAGTCTAATTTGTATAGCAGAGAACACTGATCTGGATTGGCTTTTGTACGGGTTTACCATTGTTGTTGAAATTAACAAGCGCTTTCTATCATTTTAATTATTATTAGTAAAGACCTTACTTTTTCGGAAAATTCGACGTTCTATTATATTATTCGAAACGATACTCACTCTTACCTAGTTTTCAAATACGCATTAAATGCATAATTCATTTTTTCTCAGTTGGCATATAAATTCTAAAGTGGTCATTTATTTCTAAATAGTTTTTGCATTTACATTTCGCCATAAATTGAGTTTCAGTTTTTACAACTAATGTAATATGCGGATTACATTTATTGTTTGTTTTATTGTTTCAAATTTTGAAGTCTTCAATTTCAGTTTGTTCTGACTGTAGTTTAGTTAATTTATGCATGAGACCCACGATTGAAGTGTTGATTTGCATTTAGTTCAAAATCGTTACCCACATTGACGACTGAAATCGGTAACCTAATTATTTTCATTTACTAAAAGTGAATCTTTCTGGCCGTCGAAGCAAGGTGGTCCGAGAACGGGTTGCATCATCGTTGAACTATGAATAATTACTTGAAAGCTAGTTCGGGTTGTTGAAGCCCAAGTCTTCTGTTGTTAAATTGTTAGACCGCGAACTTAACTTTTATTTATTGCAATCGTTTTTGTCATTTTATTTGTACCATAAAATGGTATAACTTTCTCCAAGGGTAAATCTACTGGTGACTGGAAGGGTTTATTCTGAAAAAAAAAAGAAGTGAAAAATGGTTTCTTGAGTCAAGATTCCGGTTTTTATGTACTTTATATTATGTATTATTTTTTAGATACAACAATGTGCACGACGGGATTAGTAGGATGTATCGTACTTGTACGTGCACGTGTTTGTGGTTGAATCTTCTATCGAGGGAACGCTTTCTTGTAGAAATTCGAATCACGTTTAAATCTGAAGGATTAGTCATTTCTTGTGTCCTGGTTGCAAATACACAGGTTTCGTCTGACAATACTATTATTTCCTGAGTTCTCAAAGAAAAAATAGTCGGTCAAAATTTTATTTAGAGACTGAGTGGCAATATTAGTGCCACTCCAAGAAGTTTGTTTGGTTTGTGTCTTACATTCGTGAAGGTTTCCTCGTAAAGGGGAAAGTTATGTACTAGCGTAGTACCCGCTTCTCTGATTCTTTTGCCGAGTATTTTTTTGGGACAGCTGTTGTGATAAAGTGCTATTGTCTTATTATCATCGCGAACATTTCACAGCACGGTTGAAGCTGGTAAAGAAGTCATCTAAAGTCCAAAATTCGAAAACTTGGTCAACACAGCAAGTCCAAGGCGATTACTTTCAGAACCTAAAGAGGATTTCTAAATCTATTTTATTGAATAAAAATTGCAACGACAGATTTCGTTGGCCATGCCTCCGTGAAACCCAAATTTTATATCATGGCAGAGACATTCATGAATTCAGTATATTGTAAGTTTATATTCTAGTATCGTGAATATTGTTAAATGAAAAAATTTAAATTGTATTAGCACTGCATATAACAATTCTGGTGTGATCTCTGCAAAGTGGTTGTTCCCTAAAGATAAGAATATTTAAAATTCGCAATTTCCTATTCGACAAATCTAGGTGTGTCATTTAGTGATTTTAATTGCACGGTGTTGTACACTATTGATTCATGAATAGATGCTTACGAAATACGTCCAGTTACTTTTTATGTAGAGTAGCATTTGAGGTCAGCGAATAAATCAATAAATAACAATAATAAAATATATACGTAGATAAAGGTTTATATCTCGTCTAAATGTTCTAGGACGTGAGCTGGCGGCCGAGAGAGCTCTGTTGCCGGTGTCACTTTGAATTTTGAAATTGCAGTTCTGATTGCAGATAATACAAATAATACAGCACTGTTCCTTTATGGTGACCACATGTCTGGCTGGGCTGAGACTTTATTCAATTAGTACGTACTTTTTCTTTGTAACACGAGTTCTCGCTCCGAGTCTTTACACCAGAAATGATCGGCATAATGAACTCCCAAACTAAACGGTAAGAATTTCCATAAAATATTACTTCTCAGCAACTGATCGTTTTACTGCCAGCGGCCGTTGGAACTAAAACCCAATCTCTTGAGAAAATTCACAGACGTTCGACCATGATCTACCCCAAACAAAACAAAAGAGAACATCAGTTAATATGTATACAGTCATGCAAATGTATACTCTAATTGCAATTCATATTGTCACTAGACTCGACTCATGGATGTATATCGCACACTGTGAGACAGAATTACAACCCATATTCGTATTCCTTGAGTGAAACGTCAAACTCTAAGATGTTGATCTTCCAGTCCGATTTTCAATTCTTCTTTGCAATGAAATCAGCCTGATCGTCTTCAGGAACCACTCCAAGAATTGTTGTTCAGATTGACCAACCTGTCATAAAGTGGCGAATTCACACAAATTATCCGAATTTTGAAAATTGCTAAACTTATGAATTCAAAACATTTTAAATACGGCATGTGCCAGAAAACTCCTCAATTACAAAATATTAGTCTTAAGTAGCTATTTTAAATTTCAAGCTGGGAAAAGTTATAAAATTGTTTAAATAATGTGTGTTGACGTGCGTCGAACCCACCATAGCCACCTGTGGGTAAAAATAAATAGTAGTTAATAAATAAAAAATAAATAAATAATAACTAAATACTTATAAAAACTTTAAAGCTCTGTTTTCGGCAGGGGGAATTTTTCACTCGCTACTGCCAAGTTAGTTTGCTTTTCAAAAACACACAGCTCGGTCCGATGGCAATTCTAAGTGTTACTTTAGTGTCAAATGTAAGAAACCTTAAATTCTACTTCAGTTGGAGATAAGAGACGTGGCTTGTGTTTGACTTCCGCTGGGATTCCCTGTTATGCTATGCTATGCTATGTTTTGCTATAACATTTACACATTTGATTCAACATTCAACATTTCGTAAGTAGTGTCTTTGGTCAATCCGGTTTTATTTCAATTGCATATTCGATCCCACTTCAGACTCTCATGCCATACCGGCTAATAAAAATAACATCTGAACGATCGCGGCTGAGTATAGATTTTTTCATCGGTTTGGTCATTGCCGTCCAAACGCATATGCATATTTGATTCGTCATTCAGAATTGTAAGACGCGCTAATTTCCTTCCTCTGGGTGTTTTGTTCATCAAATCGTGGCGCTACTTTGCTAACGCATCGGAATAACTTCATCCGCGAAAATGATTTCTCCGAATCACACATTGACTCACGAACTATTTTTATATATGTACGAACTCGAAGTCCCGTGGTCGTAAGGACAAGGGGGTCCTTGACCATTAACACCGACGGATCTCCACACTCAACGGCTCAAGCTTTGAATTTCCAGAAGGTGTGCGGAATACAATTTGAGTATATGCAATTGAAGTAAGTTATTTTAACCTAGGGTTCTGTTGATTGCATTTTACTATGTACGACCGATTACGATAATATAAAATTGAACAAATTATACATCAATAATACATCAGAAATTAAAATTCGATGTAGTGCTTCAACAGAGGCGAGGGCGGGGGAAACACGCTCTGCCTATCACTCTCTCCGACTGACATGTCTCACAAGAAATTCCTGAACTGACTGTCCGAATTTACACTTTCTGGTCACAGTTTGTAGGAGGTTCAACATCGACGAATGCATTTAATCATGAAGTCCGTATTTTTGGTTAGGTATTTGTGTTCCTAAGGTATGTAGTTTTATAGTGAAATGAGTTTGATCCAAATTCGGGCTTTTCAAATTGTTCAATATTTGAGAGTCTAAATTGGAGTGTAGTTCCGTATCTGTTGTCTGTCTTTTATTTTTTGGAAAGAACGTCTTCCAAGTCTTCGAGTGTCAGCCAACCACTCGACTTTATTTTTATCTTCACTTTTAGCTTTCTGGATCAGAGCCATGCCCATGTCTCCACAATACGCCAGATGCAGATAAAAAATATCACATGTGCGTTTTGTACGTGCAACGGCAAAATGAACAAATAATATCCGGAAAAATTTCAACGCATTCGGTGCGGTGATTAAATCTGAAAAATTAGCTGGAAACACGTATTGAGTGACAAATAATGTAAGGGTTTTAAAGAAAGTAATCACAACTTCACAACTCTCAATTTTTGTCTTGAATTCGTGGATTCCCGAATTACAGCGTTCTAACACAACTCGGTACATTGCAATCGTGTTGGAACAGACAGCAGATATTATTCATTTTCGGTCTTTCTAAGTGCTATTAAAATTAGCGAAATAAAATATTCGATGAGCAAGGAAATCTATCAATTTATGAATTTCCCAACAATTTAGGTTTTTAAGAAAGTAATCACAACTACAAGTGTGTAGAATTCGTGGATTTGTGCATTACAGTCTTCTAACTATCTTCATAAATGTAGCGTTTTGCCAGCATGTTGGCAGATTTTTGGTCCTCTTTAAGTGCTATTAAAATTAGCGAAATAAAATATTGGATGACAGCGAATTCTATCCATTAACGAATTTCCGCACTGCTGACCAGTACATAAGACAGATGAGAAGGGAGAACAATTTGTGCCCGTCGTGCGTTATTTATTGTACAATTCATTTAGTGTCAACCGCAACTGGGGTCATTAAACAAATGTGGAAACCCGCACGATAGCGGTTGGAATACAAATGCGTATAATAAATACGCCTTTTTGGCTCTCAGCTTTCCGCACTTGCTCCTTAAATTAAGAACTTGGACTCGGACTAGAAGACTAGGATTTTATAATTCGTACGTCGCAGCGAATAACAGTATAAACCGAATTCCAGTGGCAGTCCTTATTTTATTTTATTTTATTTATTATTTATTAAGTACTTAGATATTAGCTTTATGTACTACTATAAGGAATGGGTCGTTTATCACATTCTCACAGTCTAACATCATGGAAATATTTCTCGTTTTTTTTTCTGAAAAATAAGTCTAATAATTAATATTCGTCTGGTGTCTGTCGTCAGAAGCAGGAATAATATGAATGGTGTGCATAAGAATTATTAGACCTAAGGCTCTGGAAATAAATTAATCTTTCACGTCACGTCATTCAACTCAACGACAAAAAAAAACATTTCTTAAACCTATGAAGTACTCCAAGTTGAATGCAATGAATTTATATAACTGTGACAAAAAGGGAACTGGTAGAAACCGCTCAATTAAAATTCATCTCACATTCAAGAGTGGCGTCGGAAACAGAAATCAGCAACTCGATCTCGACAAGACATACTTTTCCTTGCTGTTGAAATTTAGCGGACGAGGGAGCTGGGAGATCTTACATGCAAACACGAAAGACTGACAAATCTGAACTCATTTTAAAAATTTGCATTTTTATATTTAAAATATTTAAAGCTATCGGCAGCTGATGCTACTTTAAACAAAAATAATACTTTTCCATCTCAAGTTCTCAACTGAGTTATAAAACACGTAGGATTTTAAAGTTCAGGTGTCACAATCTTGAATATGATGTATTTTGAAGATTTTTCAAGAATAAGATATTTTCTGATTCTTCATTTCAATACATTAGTTACGTTGATGTTCTTCATTTGATGATTACATTGACAATTAGGTGGGTTTTCTTTGTGGATTCTGACTCACAGGGTCTGGTTCAAAAATTGAATTTGATTTACATTGAATTGTAAAATTATACTCAGATGCACTGCTTGTAGAAACAAACTTTTATTTGAATTGATTATTCCTGGATAATTTCCTTCGCTGAAAATTGGTTAGACAATAATAGAACTGTATTGAGAAATCGTCAGATAATTCCGTGAGCAGATTTGTGGTTTGATTCGCAGGTGGGCTGTTTTACATTTCGGACCCCTATGAGGAGACGGCATTCCATCAAGCCGTCTTGAGTAATGCGTGGCCAGCTTATTTTTAATGGATAAGATTTAAACAGCTTTGTAAATAAATAGAACTCAAGGTTTCTGGTTCTATCTTTGCATAACAATGCGTGGTGAGTAGCATTGAGTTAGTCCATAATTTCACTGTGGTGGTTCCAATCTTTCAGACAGACAAGGGGTTGCACTATAGCTAAAAACCCGTCAGTCCGTTGGAGTATCGTGACACAGCTCGCTTTGTTCATTTCACTATGTGGAGTGTCTGATTTCCTCGGGCTGACAATGTGTATAATGGTTGCGTTCGGCTGTCTTCTCCTTGACGCTTTCCACATCAGTTTCTACTTTCCGTAGACCAAATGTAAAGCAAAGACATCAACCTCACCGATCTGGAATATCCCAGAGTAATTGTGTCTTTATTCTGAGAACGAAAACGTCATATTGCGAATTCAAAATGTTTAAAATTAGACTAAACTTCAAAACAGGTACTCGAGTGTAACTTCAATGTATTCCGTGAAAAGAAGTAGCCGAGTCTATTTAGACCTGGGGTACATGTTCTTAAAATTAAGTCAGCTTGCCACTTCGCTACAGTGAGGTTTTTATAAATACTTCATTAGCGTTGTATATTCTTTTAGGTTCAGCGAATTATCCACATACGGGGTGTCCACGAGAAAGTGCATAGTTGAGTTGTAAAATGACAGAGAGGAATAAACTAGATTCAAGTTTTACTGCCCACAATTGTGAGATTGACACATTATTGATTCCGGAATCATAACCAATATATGGCGAGAATGTTATTTCTTCACATGACAAATGGGTCATACTTCAAAAGTTTATTATTTTAACATGGTTTTCCATCTTTCCTTAGGTTGTACGCGGAGTCTGAAATGTTTTCCGTCACATTCCGTCTGACGTAGGAAAGTAACTCCTAGCAGTGCGGGAATATTCAGATATGAAAACTTCTTTCAGGCTATCACTAATCATTGTCATAATCAAACCTTGCGCGAAGTGAAATGGTTAAATAGTGTCCAAACCACAATGAAACTACGGACTTACCAAATCAATTTAATTATGCAAACTTGTAGAATTTTCCCATAGTACTCCATATAATGAATCTGAGGCAATAAATGTATGATTTAAATAATAATTAACGTCATAATAACTAAGTCTGCGCCTTTTTAAACGCATCTAGATAAGACTGATGTTTGGTCGTCTAGTTGTTTTGATCCACCCGGTATGCATACAACTCTTACAATTCTGTATTTGAAATGTAGAGGAAATCCGAAATACCCGATTGGACCGACTGACTTGACTTCTGATGGCTCATCCAAGCAGTGTGTTCTAACTTGTAATGATTATGACATCAATAAAGGGAATGAATGTTTCTCTCCTCAGAAAAGTGCTGTTCTCATCATCATCACGAGTGGGGGGGGGGTTCAGATTTTAACACTGAGTTTACGATGACAGTCGACTACAAAACTCACTACCTAAGAGTATCAAATCTCGCTCCTTTCATAGAGTGATCATTTTTGTGGACACCAGACCATACAAAGCCAGGTCTTGGTTTGGGAGTAATCCGTCAGAAGCGCTGCTTAATGCGTGGAGTAGGACAAAATTCAAATTAATTTAATTTAATTTTAATTTAATTCTTAATTAATTGGAGGCGTAACTAGGGACTACGAAATGATCTCTCTATGATATTCGATACTCTTAGCTCACTACAGTTTGAAGTATTATTAAATAAACTTGACAATTAATGCACTGCAAATAACTGATGAGGATGCGAATGAGAGTGAGCGCTTATCTCCATTATTCTAATGAAAGTCGCCGAAACTTTTCCGCTAAGAATTTTTCCGCTAAAGTTTATCCGCAAATTTTTTTCCGCTAATTTTTTTCCGCTAAACCTTTTTTCGCTAAACTTTTTCCGCTACACATTTTTCCGCTAACGAAACAAACGAAGGAGGGTCTGTCCTTAAATAATTCTTAATGTATTAATGTATTAAATAATGTAAACAATGCAGCAATGTACTTCTATAATTACCATCCACAGTACCCTTCTTATTTAATGCTAATAGATAGGTAAAACTTCAGAGGGTTCGTCAGTACTGTAGTTTTAACCGTAGTTGAAGGTTGATCTTGTGATATTTGAGAAAATTTAATATTTATAATATTTTTTGCGTTAAATTATGGAGTTTGTTAAGAGCAAATTTGGCAATAACTTGTTAGTACACGAAGGTTTTACGTTCAGAAGACGCAGATTAACCCCAAGAACGAGTTATTGGGTTTGCACGGAATACGATAAGCACGGTTGCAATGCAAAGTGCATTGTGCATTGGAATTGTTTTGATACAACTGCTGTCGGAGAGCCTCGAACAAACAATTCAATCGAGGGTTGGCATCGCAGATTTGGTACGATAATAGGAGCATGTCATCCGACAATATGGAAATTCATTGATACTATCAAGGCCGAGCAATCGTTCAACGAATTTCGAATCAATCAAATTATTGCAGATGGGCCAGAACAACCCAGACGAAAGAAATATCGCAATTTAGAATCACGGTTACTCGCGCAGATAGAAAACTTTTCAACCATTCCATTGACGGACTACCTGGAAAGTATCGCCCACAATATTAAGTTTCAAGTGTAGAGTAGTATTAGTTTATCCTAACTGTCGCATGTATATGACATATTGTAATATAATAATACTGACTCCCCCAAATTTATAATAAACATCACAACCACTTACCTTCTTAATTTCTTGTCTGACCTCTGATCATTCGCGTAAAATAATAATAGTAATAAGTAGCGGTAATAGGTTTAGCGGAAATCTTTTAGCGGAAATCTTTTAGCGGAATTTGCCCAGCGGTAAACGGTTTAGCGGAAAAGTTTTAGCGGAAATGACATGGAAGCATGAAAGTTGGGTTCGCTTGTAAATCAAATTCTAACCGTGTGTAAGACTCACTAGGAGACTATACTTCTTTTAGAAACAAGAAGTTCAACAACCTCAACTAAGCGAACGGTTTAAAAAATTCGACCCTAAAAAACTTGACCTATGGAAGTTTTATTTATATTAAGCTGAGTAATATCAGAAGAAATCGGTGTACAAGTATGTGTTGGAAATTTCATTTTAGAATCCTTATGTGTGCAAATCTGCATTAATAAAAAATTTGAACAAACAGACATAAATCGAGATGGATGAGCATTATCTGGTTATCTCGAAGAATGTACACATTACTTGAATTACCACCATAAAAATGGTAAAATTTAGCAGATGACTTTTCTTAGACACTGGTATTCCTTCCAATTGGTCAATGAAGGTACGACTAGTGGTATGAAGAAAATGACACGAGTAAAATAGTGAACCTAATTGTGAGGTGGCGTCTTCTGCTATATTAATAATTAAGCGAATCTAATCTTTCTGGTAGTAGGAGGACCTTCGGAGAAAAATGAACTATTAGACCATTCGTATTTTGCATAATGGATACAATCACTACGTTTTAGCATTATTGTATGTATTTTATTTTTTCTTATTTTAATAAATGTCTTTCCGCCACTTTCGAGAAACTGGGTAATTCGGGAATTAACATATCCGAACCATTCGCGCATAGCGCGATTGGATTCGTACGTAGAATGTTAATTTTAATTTGCCATCGGAATCAGAAACATTGCGTTGGGGAACGGGATTACAATTAAATTTATGAGCCAGGGTCAACATTAGTAACCGGGGAGCCGGGTCGTGCGTGTTTGGATAAATTTAGTTTACTAGTTCACTCGGTTCACTCGGACATCTACGAAATTTCTCAAGATCACTCATAAATCTCATGACTTAATTTATTCAAAAAGTGAAAGTTCCTTCATTTCAGCAGCTCTAGAACTAGAACTGACAACATGAGCGAGACACAGAGTTCAAAACTTGTAAATTAAATTCTCTATTCATACCTATGCAACAGAAAATAATCTATTTTACAGAGTAGTTCAGACTCTCTTTACTAACCATGGCGTTTCAGGTTCAAGTATAATACACAATGGCGGGATATACATTCTGCAGACAATTTAGTGTATAATACAAGGTTATGTTATGAATCGTGCTTCCGAAAATCGGGCCAATATATCATATGTATGTAGTTCTTCTACATAATACACGTTCAAACATTTTTTGGATGTGTGAGAACCGGAAGAGGATAATATTTTCTGGAACACCCTGCAATAAGACACTCACCATGCCACGCAAAGTTTCGTACTAATTGTTAAATCTGAAGGTAAACCCAATTAAACAGATGAACGCGAGGATCCCTACCGGGCTAGTAAATTATTCTATTTGGAGTTTTCAAGACAAACCTGATGTGACGCGACAAAATTTGATATTCCGGCTGCACGAAGTTAGGAAGTTGTCTAAAGTTAATTTCTCCTTGTTTTCCTGCCTTCACTCATTTCATTCCTTGTCATCTCATATCCTGGTGTTGCTGTTGTTTCTACATAGTTTCGACAACCAACCGGAAGTGTGTCGGAGAGTGCCCAATACGTAAGAATAAAGTTTTTGTTCTGAAATGTTTCGGAAACTCGGAATTGTTGGAACGTACGTACGTTACGTCATCCATTCATTTGTTTGCTCCCGGTCCCCGTTTCCGGGTTTTCTCCTTTCTGTACTTTCTTTCTTCATTCAAATTCCTGAAAGAAAATGTAGACTGTCATGTTAGTTGGAATTTAAATAAAATGGAGACGAATCCAGAGGCAGGTTACAGGGTGACTCATAGCTATACCGCCCTCTGACATTTTATACATGAGAATGTCTATGAGCTAAAGCAGTGCCAAACTCGTCAGTGATGGAAATATTATCAGGGCTAAACGACCTGTCGCATCAAACTGACAAAACTTTATACCATCAATTCTTAAAAAACTATTGCTTATCTCGTCATTACGGAATTTCTGGCATTTCCTTCCGGAGTCTTTCACTTCATAGTGTGAGCCGAATGGTGGGGTCAGACTGTTATGAATCACGCTGTATACTTTTTCTTCCTACGGACTCCTCAAACTCTATTTGCAGTTTTCCACATATTTACATTCCCAGTCCAACTGTTTTATATCTTTGGTATTCCAGACTACTGTCGACTGTCTTCAGGATGTAGTATCCAAAATATTTCGACAAAGTACGTGTACATATGCTCGCACGCATATTCCTTAATTCAAATTCCACGAATGTTTCTTGGACGCCAATTTTGAGTCTGTACGTCAAACAACTCTGGACTGGACACATTTGTAATATGAAGTGATGGAGTGTCATTCTCAGGATTAGAAAACAATGGGGCAGTTGAAAATTGAAATTTTGATAAGATTTCATTGTGATTTACCAAGCAATTTTAAATTGAACAAAGATTAAACTAAAACACTTCTGACCATTGAATTCTGAATTGAAATAAAACAGCAAGGGTTGTTTGACTTTACTCGCCAATCTTTCTATACGGTATCCAAAAAATTTACACAAGCTATTGTTAATTGGGAACTCTTATCAACCAAAAAGCTCAGAACATTGGCCTTATGTGACCTAATTATTATAATTCATTCCATGTTACATTGTTATACAATTTTTGTGAATCTCCGATTTTATTATAGTAATTCTCTGTACTCACTTTTAACATGTCAGAAATTCAGAGGTATCTCGCCCTGCAATCTGCCAGTCACAGCGCAGACCATCTTATGGAGAAAACACGTCTTATTAACTACTAAAATTGAATGTTTCCGAACTGGGAATCATTTTCTTTTAATTTGTTTTTAACAAACATGATACGCTTGCTAAATGTATTGCGATTAAGATCTATGTAACTCTTTAAAAACTAGTTTTTATTTTCGGTCCCCACAGTGGTACGGGATTACGGGAATCGGTCTATCATTACGATATGCGACAGGTTGAATTCCCTCGGGTTGAAAATGTTTTGTGATTGCTTTAATGCGGTTTTTTCCCGGGGTCTAGTATTCCGCTTTCAGGTGTGTCTCTCCAAGTCAAATTGAAAGGAACCCAATTTCTAGTAACACAAATTCTACTTTGCTTGATCTAAGGTAACCGTAAATAGCAATTAATTTTCGCATATATTTTATTTGCTCACTCGAGTCGACATGTTCTTTGGGCCGTTTATAATGAGATTTGGAGCCGCAGAACTGTGGAATCACAAATTAAATTAATGAAATATTAATTAAATTGGATCGAGTTGTACTGTAATCTTGAGTGGCAGCAATATATAAACAATCAATTCGACGAGAATTTTTATACATGGCATAATGTGAGCCACCCTCGACCGGAACCGTTGTTATCTGACAATTGAAGACGAAGAGAATTTCATATTAAAACAGCTAAAAGTGTAGAATATAAAAGGGAGTCCGTGGATCCGGTGATGAAAGTTAGCGCTTATTTCGGTTAATTATTCATAGCATGGGCGTGTGATATTATGCGTTCTACATTACTATACTCTCAGAACTGCCATATGTTATCACTAACTCAACCTAAAGTGGTGTAAATACGATTAGGTTTCTGCAATGTTAGGCAAGCAGTGGTTATGCCATAGTCATGTGCGTGTAAAAGGCTTTCACGTTACGATAATAAAAAAAAATGCTAATAATGCGAAATGAGAGTCACAAATGAAACCACACGTCACGTGTGGTTTCATCAAAAAATCTAATTCTAAGTGAATACGACTTTCGTTCATTCAAAAGTTATTAATTTGTCAAGTTCGGCGAAAAATAAAAAAATTGAACATTTTTTTAATGTTTTTTTTGCAGTTTGTCAATTGCTCAAGGATGGAGTTGTGAGTTTAATGGGACCCCAGTCAACTCAGTCGTCCAGTTTCGTTTAGTCTTTGTGTGAAGTCCTCGAGGTTTCGCACATTGACACAAAATGGGAGTTTTGGTCCATTCGTGAAACTTTTGATCAACTTATATCCACATCCGGCCAATCTCAGCATGGTGAGTCAAAGTACCCACGAATTCGTTCCATTCCATTACATGTGTGCATCTGAATCCGAATGGTCTTTATCCTTCTCATGCACCATGCACATGTCTGTTCTGAGTCCATCGAACTGAACTTGTCACGTCTATCTACAAAATCTTCGTAACAAACTTCATCTGACGAGGAAACCCTTCCACGTGTAAAAATCAGAGTGACTCAATAGTACAGCCGTACAGTTCACTTCGCGCACAATTATATGACCTACGCGGTCATGCGCCAATAAAAGTTTTGCACATTGCCTGACAGATTCTAATTATTCCGTTCTGACCAGGTCTTTTCTAATGAAACTGAACGATGCTCATTATGTCAGTTTATGGCAAGTAACGAGGAATTAAAATGTTATACTTGATTTGTGAAACATTAATAGTTTATGATAATTGAAAACTACGACTCCTAAAACTACGAACTTCTTAGTTTCATCTGATTTGACATGTGACGGGGATTCGTCGTGAGTCCCTAACTTTTGTATTTTCCGATTGTCATTCGAATAAATCACCATAGAGAGCGATTGTGGATATTGCGTGAGTAACAAATCTTGGGTCCATGTCTATTACTTACACCTCGTACATCGCTAGAATGATAATAAAACAGAATCGCAGACAATGATGACGATTTTCGAATTGGTGGTGGGGGACTAATATCGATTCTTCAAACTTTTCTTGTTATTACTGTTTTTCTCCCCAAAAAATTCAAATATATGATAAATACTAACCATTTTATGATGTCAACTGCATCTATCAGCTTTTCACGGAATAATTTATAAGGAATGCTGGAGCGTTCGGGAGCTGTTGAGAGAAACTTTGACTAATAAATTGTTGTTTTGACTCACCCTGTATGTCAATGCAGGATGAATTTATTTTTTTATACTCTCGGCCATTTTATCGCTGTGCTGTCGACCAACTTCTTAAAACAAGTTATTTTCTAGGGATTTAGTGCTTAATAAAAAAAAAAAATGGGAGAATTTCACATAAATTTTGTTTCAAGTCCAGTCGTTTGTCGTTTACAAGTTATCGCAGTCGCAGTATTGTCTCTTTGTGTGCTCTACTACTTTGATGCCCTAAATCCAGACTTATCCCATCAAATCCATCTACCTGCACTGAAATAACTAGGGTAAGAACAATCCATAAAATTTTGTGCAAAAGCTCTCCGATTATTGCACAAGGAATTCAATTCAGTCAATAATTATTACGGCCGGTGATTTGGGCTATAGACTGCTCTGGGTTACTACTTATATATCCATTTCTATGAGTTGAGGATTAGATAGCTTTATCCCAAAGAATGGAAACAGATTATTAGTTTGCCGTCACCATCCTACCAAAAATAGCGGCTAATGATGGAAACCTTTTTGCAATGTCATTTGGGTGTCCATGATAAAAAAAACAGCCAACGAAATCGCCTGTGGATGCGGGATTGAATTTTTAAACATCATCAGTAATTATTAATATATTATGGCAAACCAGCTCGATATCTTGAAATAAAAATTTCTTGCAGGACGAATTAAAAATACTCTGACTGGCGTGAATGAATGAGTATTTAAATATTAACTGGGTTTTATTTGTTACATTTTATATATTTGATTACGAAAGAATTATGTGTAGATTCATTGTACGACAGAATAAGCCATAAAATACAGCGCAGGGGGTGTGCAACAAAATACTAAAAGCAAAAATAAGTCAATGACTTAAGCCAGTAGCAACATAATGGATCCATTTTAGAAAACATAAAATCCACAACCTTTGTATTTTCTTATGCATTGTAAAAACGATTCAGGGTAATAAAATCTCTAGAATTCTATCGTTTTAGGAGAAACAAATATTATGAATAAGTAACATCTTTAAACATTTTTTAATTAATCGATTTATTACACATTCAATTTCTACAAGGTGGTCCATAATATCCATCTGAAACTGGTTGGGTGGACGAATTTTTGGTAAGGGTTCGATTTCTTTGTCCATTTTTGACCATACGAAGAATTTGCTCAGGAATGATTCATTTCCTCACAGTTCATAGAATACAGTCTAAAATAAGGCTTTGATTTATCAGGGAACGCCGCAATTCCCAACTCTAATTGAACATAATTAATACTACTTATACCATTAGTTCTGTAACCCTGGCAGTAAGAGAAGTCTCATATCGACAATAAGCTCTTTAGAGTAATACCCAATACTGTCGGAGCAGTATAAACAGTAAGAAATGGTGTCAGACTACATGCAAATTTCAAAAACTAACTGTTGAGATTCTCGGTAAATAATTTTTTACTCAATCGAATTAGGCCAGACATTTATAAGAGATGAGATTTACATAAATTATAGACATACGATGTCTGACAAATGATACACTCAACATGCCGACATATCAAACTTATGATATTCCATTACATCGCAGCAATTATTCATTTCGATTGGCACCAAAGAATTGTACGTACGGCAATGGTGTACGAATTATTTGTTGGAGATTTCATAATTTCTTTGGAGGTGTATACAAATTGCAAGATCTCTCGCTTGTGAGTTCATTCTCCGCAAGTTAGTGTGGAAGGTGAAGTAAGAGATAAAATTAGTTTAGAACTTCTGAAATGCTGAGTTCTACCCACCTCTTATAGCTAAATTAGAAACAATGAAACAGAACGTAATTACAAAAATTATTCGACCTGCACTCTAAAGTGTAACTCAATTTTAACCTAAATATGTATTCATGTGCGGCCTGAAAACCCGAAACGCGGGTATCTAATTTCCATCTATGTTCCTTCTGAATGCATACCACAAACTTTACCATTGCACGGTACCCGTAGTTCTCTCTTCGGGAATAATTCTGTTAAAATAAAGCGAAAGCATTCGTTTCATATTCTTCGTGCATAATATGCAATGTCACACTTTATGAATGATATGTCGTACAATGTGCATGCCCAGCATCACTCTACAAATATTTGACAACTGAATTATTCTGCTTCGATGATGCGGGTATTGGGGCAGTGGATGCAAAATGAAGTGCACCCGGGGTTCCTTGGACAGATTCGACTGGAGAACATTTTTCAAGCAACCATAAAACACCGTCAATCCGAAGCATTCAAATCCCACACTCAGGGAAATAATGGGACGACCTGTGCCAATTATGCCGCAATGAAATGCGCTCGACATGCCATTAGTAACACATAGTGCGAAAACGACCTGAAGCTAGAATTGCAGGAAACAATATCTTTGAATTGCCGTAATAGTGAAGCGCAACTCTCACACAATTTCAAGCCATACTTATGGACTGTTGCCACAAGATTAAAAAATACATCCTGGTCATTCATTGTTTATTTCTTCATTAGTTCGTTTATACCGGCCGTCAGAGTCCGTGTGTGTGATATTGTGCAAATACTCAATAATAAATTGACATTCGACTTAAAGCGTGCAAAACATCTGTGTGTGTCATTTCAAAAAATATGTTACCGTTCATTCTTCCGGGGAAGGTACCTCTACCAGTGGAAAGAAGTTCCAGCGGAGGGAATCTCCATTAGACAACCGCGATAATTGCCTGCACAAATTACAAGTTTAGTAGCTGAATTTCCACTGCCTGGCATATAGAATACGGACAAGTATAAGACCAGGCGACCGTTATTCGTTGTGCATCCATTATTCATAGGCTATGAGTATTTTGAAGTAGATAATGCCGTCAGCTTCTCGTCTTATTGTTGTTGTAGAAATTTCACATAAATCAAAATTCAAAGAATCGTATGCACGGAATAGGGAAATGTATCTACTGCACCAACTTAGAGAGAAAATGGAAAACTTTTTATCCGGTTTCTCTGAAAATAAAAAGTGACACGCGGGGTGATTTAGGTGGAACAATGGGGATACATTAATGCATAATGGGATTTAATGTAGGTAAAGTGAATTTTCGTCAGAATTAGCTAGATTAACTGTAATCCTCCTAATTCTGAGCTGATGAATAGAGAGTTCAGATCCCGTGTGCTTGTCCGACATTTGAGGCAGCAGGTAGCAGCTGATTTATTCAGATTTGTGAAATTGCGGGCATAATTATAAACTCGAGAATAGATAGAATTAATCACTGCAAGTAAAGGTGATATCAGAGTCATGCTTAGTTGTGAAATTACAATATATGAAATTATGTATATGTATACAATTCATTAGATGAAGTGGTCAAAGGAATTGTCCAAAACTAAAATTAGCTATAAAAATCGTCAAAACGGAAAGATTTACAAAATTAAGGAGAACAGAGAACAGTTGTCTCCGTTTCCATGGCAGGAATTCTTGTCATGAACTTCCTCGTTCGTTTAAATTTAAATCGTTTAATTCAAAAATCAAGTAGGCACTAAAATTTAAATCCAACTACAGCGAATTCAACACTTCAATTTTAAAATAT